>CXYZ01010240.1:347165-368391 GCA_900006705.1 Sonneratia caseolaris
AGATTTGCTTGGAAAAATGTGCATTTCTGTGATTGAATTGTGGCAATTAAAGTGATACACATGATTAATTAAGATGGTACGGAGCATCAAGTATTATCACCATTAATGAAGACAGTGAGATAAATTATCAGTTATTTGATCGTTCGTGCTCAAAAAAACGTGACTTATCTAACATGCTAAAAGGTTAAGGGCGGAATGTAGGTCTGCCACCTAAACTCTCAGTCAACCCGTAAATACAGTAAATACTTTCAACTGCGTGTGTGCGCATATATATGCATTAAAATGGGAGATGTACGGGCATAAAGAGGTAAAAAGGATAGGGCAGTTACGAGTGCTCATGGTTTGGTTTGGTAAACTGAACCGGACCGAATTTTACTAAATTATTAAAATGGTTCGGTTCAATTTGGTTCAAGTACTATACCCTAAACCATAAAATTACACGTACATCAAAATGAATCGGTTTAAACTGTTTTCTTAAAAATAATAAAAAATGATCAAATTAAATTTAAAATGAACCGGAACCAACCAAAAATTTCATCGTAACACAACTAAATAAAAAAAATACATAAAAACAACAATAAGAAAACATAAAAATTATAGAAATTTTAATTAAATATAATCAAATATACAATATTAAGGCTAGTAAACCTACTTAGGACGAAATTTAGAATGAATTGGTTGAAAATATACTACACAATGATAAGAAGAAAACCAATATATAACTCTTTTTAAAATTTTTAATACATCTAAAATATTTTGATTTTAAAAAAATTGATTCCATTATCCGAATGATTAACTGAATCATTTAAACTTAATAACCAATTATATCACTTTATCTAAAAAATTCACATTATATGATAACCAATTTGTCCCGAGCCATGATCACTGCCCGTACTACCCACGATTATTCGCCTACTAGCATATGCTACTCTGCACACTTATTCACCTTTATATTTACAAGATTTATGTTCAATTTATGAGACCTTCCCCTCATTTGCTTTACGTCTTGCAGAATAGGTAGAATCTGCCATGGACCTGCATTTTCTGGATTCGATAGCGCTTCTCAGACGATCTTCGAGTCAACCTCCAATATTAACTGCAACCATCCCCTACGTTCAGCTCATCTGACTGCATGTCTGATAGCCAAGGCTCTGTTTCCAATGCTGAGCGACAAGTAAATCTCTTAACCATTGCATCCAAGAATTGCCCTGATTGATTTCTGGCCACACCACCCGGACCCGCATGCAATTCCTGTTTTAGAGCCGTAAACACCACCCGTGCTTACCTTCACAAGCCCTTCCTCTGGACACCTCCATAGGAGTTGGGTTTTCTCCAGCACTTCTTCAACCTTTGCTTTTCTCGCTGAAATTCTTGATAACTTATTGCATCCTGAAATTCTTGGATAGCCTTTTTACACCTACGAATAAAACATTCAATCTACGTCGCTTCTCCCTTAAACAAGGCCTCGTTTCTACCCCTTCCATAGGTGCCAACTAGTGAACGTAGCCTTCGTCAATATATCTACCCTTTGAGATACTTTGATACCACATTCAAGTTGTCTGTATAAAGAACTTAAATTCCTCTTACAGATCTTTAGATTCAGCATCTCAAACCAATGCATTCATTTACAGCCGAGCAACAAAAGCTCCATAGTCTTCTTCTTCCTCTTCTTCTTCTTCTTCACAGGTTTTAGGCAGCTTTAAATAGTTCACAGTATAAGTAGGCATTGCACTAGCAACCGCCTTAAAGACACTTCTCTGTCTACTTGTGAAAGTAGCTTTCGCTTCTAGCCAGTTAACTTGTTCAAAATTTCATCCTTCAATTCAGTTAAGACTACGTTCTTATTCCCTTCCCATATTTATAGGCAATCCATACTTCCGCACCCTCAAATTTAAATCAATTTCCAAAATCCATCTCATCATCCTTTTGTCTCCACTTTTTGCGTTACTGCTAATAATCACACATGATTTCTGAAAATTCAGAGTATGACCTAATGCACTACAGTAATCCTCCAAAATTTGCTTGATCCCGTCGGCACTTCCTCTATCCTCTTCCATAAAAATCAATGAATCATCAGCAAAAAAACAAATGTATGATACTATAGGGCAGTATATTTTCATTTTAATGCCCGTCACTTCTTTCCTTTTGACGGCCTTTGTGATCATCTGTGACAAAAATTCTGCCACAAAAAATGAACGTATATGAGGAAAGGGGTTCACCTTACCTTATTCCCCTTCATGGGCTAAATTAATTCCTCTATAGCCTTCCCATTGCTGTATATTCCATATTTCACTATAAAAATGCAAGCCATAATCCATCTAACCCATTTCAAGCCGAAACACATTCTTCCTAACAGCTTCTCCAAAAAAATCTTATCCGCCCTTTATACTTGAAATACTTCTCCTCTAGCAGCATGAGATTTCTTTTCTTGATTCCAAGATATAGAAATCCGAGTCCAAATAGCAATACTCCAGCACCTGTTGCACATGAGAATGGTGACTCATAATTGTAAAAAGATAAAACTGACATATAAACGGGAGTAATGTGCTAGGTATCCAGGGGAACTTATTAGTTTTGGACAGAAAAATGAACAGTATGCCAAACATAATATAAAACGAAAGTTCTATGTTAATCGAGGCAAGCCAAAAGGTTTGTGCCAAAATGTTAGAAATTGTTGATGTTGGCAGTCTTTCTATGTTACTAGCCTAAGTCAAATATAGTAAATATAACATATGAACANCCAAGATATAGAAATCCGAGTCCAAATAGCAATACTCCAGAGCACCTGTTGCACATGAGAATGGTGACTCATAATTGTAAAAAGATAAAACTGACATATAAACGGGGGTAACGTGCTAGGTAATCCAGGGGAACTTATTAGTTTTGGACGGAAAAATGAACAGTATGCCAAACATAATATAAAACGAAAGTTCTATGTTAATCGAGTCAAGCCAAAAGGTTTGTGCCAAAATGTTAGAAATTGTTGATGTTGGCAGTCTTTCTATGTTACTAGCCTAAGTCAAATATAGTAAATATAACATATGAACACCAACTTTTAGACAACAACATTAAGTTTTTGTTCCGCCTCTATTACTGTGCTGCAGCTTGTAGCTCTTGATGGCAGGACGTGCTGCTCTGTTTTCCTACAGATTTCACAACAAGGTTCCTCATGCTTCCTTTGTTGCAGGTCAACCAAAGAAATAGTGATCCCTTGTTTCAAGAGAGCTTCACGAATATGCACTGGGAGGAAATTTGCTAATTCCAACCATAGAGTCTATCCTTAATTGCTAAAATGTTCTAAAGTGCCGATAAGAGGC
Source organism: Sonneratia caseolaris (assembly GCA_900006705.1). Taxonomy (NCBI): domain Eukaryota; kingdom Viridiplantae; phylum Streptophyta; class Magnoliopsida; order Myrtales; family Lythraceae; genus Sonneratia; species Sonneratia caseolaris. The sequence goes on from CXYZ01010240.1 coordinate 350,483, forward strand.
TTCTGATACCCTTGAAATGTGCCCTTTGAACCGCAATAAACCATGCCAACTCACCTTGCTTTCTTTTCTAGTCTAATTGATTTCCAAACCTTGGATGCAAAAGGTGGACAACCCATCCCAGTGGTGCTTGAATTTGTAGCAAGGTTTTCTGAAACACTATTTAATAAATTTACTCTATTTTGTCATTAATTTGTATAAATTTAAAAAGTATACTATTTAGTCTTATATATGTTCGTTTTAGAATATACTAGAGTGCTATCTATCACTTTACATAATGATCGTATGCTTGTACATGTCATCTATGACTTTTTAATGATGGTTAATGATTTGTACTTAACAATGTAGCGAACATTATGAGGATATCCTCTTATTCTTACATTAAATTGTAATTGGTTGGAGATCTTATGTCTCTTTTTACTCCTTTANCAAAAGACTACATTAAATTGTAATTCGTTGGAGATCTTATGTCTCTTTTTACTCCTTTATCATCATTCCTTTGAAACGGACGACCGCTCCTCGAATCGGGGGAAAAAGAAAAAAAAAACAAGAAACTTTGAATGTCATTTCTAAATATAATAAATTATTTCCTTAAAAGACATAAAAATCGTTCTTCCTATAAAAAAAATGTTGTTGTTACGTTCAAATTACTAAGTTAGACAACAAGTTGACTTACTATATAATTTAGAGGATCAACTGTTAATTTTTTTTGTCTTTTTTTTAATCAGTCAATTGTTAATCTGTTTTCGGCCTTTTGACCTTCATTGCTTTGTCACCGACAGAGGACCATAGAGCACCAAATAATCTGAAGGATGACTTCTGACTTTGTTTATGTATATTATTATTTCTGTTACTTTCATTGCTTGTCCGTCAATAACGCACCCATGGACATCACATAATTTAGAAGGGTGAAAATTTTTACTTCTCCTGACCTTCATTGCTTGGCTACCAGTAGGGGCCCGAGGCTAGACCGATGAAATGATCGGAAGTCTCGGGTCAAGTTTGTCGTAAGATTTTTCCCGAGCCTGAGCATCAACAAGAAGCTACTTGTTCTTCTCATGCTTCGTTGTAAATGAGCGCGACTGGGAGTTTGAATTAGTCATCATTGCCCAGTGTAGGTATCCGATACGAAACAAGATATACAAATATTTATAGTCATGACATACGCAGCGAATCATACACTGAGGACTGAACGATTCTTATTTATCGCCCTCCCTCCATCGGATGGATGATTTGGTCCCTGATACTATCATATCCATATGAAGTGCTTGCGTTGCTGTAAATCGTGGAGTTGACCGTCTCTCCTAGCAAATTCTCTGTCTCCTCGGTACTCAACTCAGTAGCCTCCCACGGATGTGTCATAGCTGTGACTCCGATACCCTCGAGCTCCATAGCCACTTCTTTCATAGTCGGCCTCTCCTCACCTTTTACCCTCAAGCACCTCTTGGCCAGCTCCGCAACTTCCTTCACTTGCTGAGCGCTACGGTCATCATCTGCGACGAGGGAATCTTCAACGATCTGGAACAATTGACCGTTCTTCATTGATGACACGAAATACATTGCCAAGCACCTCTCTTCCTCGGGCTTGTCGAAGGAGAGAGCTTTCTTCCCTGTCATTAGCTCGACTAGGACAACCCCGAAGCTGTAGACATCACTCTTCTCGGTCAAAGTGCTTGTGTGGAGGTATTCGGGGTCCAAGTATCCTAAGGTTCCTTGGACCATCGTGGACATCTCCATATGGTCCAATGGGACTAGTCTCGATGCCCCGAAATCAGACACTTTAGCGACATACTTCTCGTCGAGGAGGATATTTGTTGACTTGATGTCTCGATGTATTATAGGAACAGAAGCAGTAGAATGGAGATAGGACAGCACACCTGCAGCCTCTGTTGCAATTCTCAAACGGATTCCCCAGGACAACTTGGCATCATCTTCTTTGCTGTGGAGATGATCAAATAGAGTTCCGTTACTGACAAATTCATAAACTAGTAACGGGACTTCGGTCTCCAAGCAACAACCCAGAAGCTTGACCACATTCCTGTGATTGATCTGTGACAGTATGATTACTTCATTCACAAACTGGTCAATTTGGGTCTGATCTACTTGTTTGGACTTCTTAACAGCAACGATTGTATCGTCTGCCAATATCCCTCTATAGACAGTGCCATATCCCCCTCGGCCAACTATCCTGCTCTCGTTGTAATTGTCGGTGGCCTCCTCTAGCTCTTCAGCCGTATATATTCTGGCCATGCCTCTGGAGGACCCATCACGGTCTCGCAGCTGCTGCTGCAACAATAAGCCACCATTCTGCTTGAAATGCTTCTCCTTTAGTAGCATGAGATTTCTTTTCTTGATTCCGAGATATAGAAATCCAAGTCCAAACAGGAATACTCCAACACCTGCTTGGATATGAGAATGGTGACTCATAATTGTAAACAGATAAAACAGCCGCAAGAATCCTTTTTTTTTCTTAATATGTTTCAACTTTATGATCATGATGAGGACATGTTTACGTCGGAACAACTTTTTCTTAGGCAAATATTGTTCGAATATGTTTTTGTTATTGAGAGAGGCAAAATTAAGCATATACCATGTTCACAAAATGACAACTTGTATATTATAGGCAAATTGTACACGTGCTTGAAAAATTAAATGGCTTGGATGAGTTTTCAAATCAGTATAAACCTTAAACTCCCATTCACATTAGTTGTAATCTTACAAAAAATTTTGATATAATTACTATAAATTTAAAATTTTCTGTGAAAATTGGTCTAATATCTTAAAAATTAATATAGAATTCAATATGGTATNTAAAATATTTTGATATAATTACTATAGATTTAAAATTTTTTGTGAAATTGGTCTAATCTCTTAAAAATTAATATAGAATTCAATATGGTATTAGAAGTAATGAGCTCATATCTTGCTCAACCTAAGTCCAAAAATCCAATTCATGATTAATTGATATTAAGTACGAGCATGGAAGAAATTGTCCAACTCATGTTCAAGTGTTCATTTGTCTAAATATAGAAAAAAAACCCAACTCGGAAATAGTTTTTGAAAATGAATGTTTAATAGCACTTAACAAAATGAATTTCATTAAATTTAATACTATAATTTATTAGTTTAAGTTTTTAAGTATAAACGAGTCTAATTTCTTATATACTCAATATGAATTCAATATATGGCTTCACCTATATATAGATTATATATATATATGTATGTATGTATGTTGGTCCATATAGACGGTCATGATATTCACTCACGAAACGGACGGAAGCAGTCAACAATGATTTGCCGCAAATGGGTTACGAAAAAAATTTGAATTATATTTTTAAATTAAGAAAGTGTGCTGAGTCCTTAATGAATATGAATTAGTCCAAATATGCCATATTTATCTATAACACCTTCGAAAGATTTTAGCACAATTAATTTGTCTTTTACCATCACAGAGTCAGAAGGCGAAGAGGACGCACCGAGTACGATGGAGACTAGGAATGACGGAGTAATGCGGCATCCTTCCCCGCGACTTTTGTCATACCCACGATATCCTACTGGGCAAGAACATCGGTAGCTTCCAGCGGTGTTGTGGCATACATTCGAGCACGGATTACCCTTTGGGTCTGAGCACTCGTCGATATCTGTAGGAACAAATTATTACCTTAGTTCGAAAAGCAATCATTCAAAAAGCCAACTAATCTTTGATTATTTATTTAATCAACATAATAAACAAAATTAGAGGGAGAATTATATCTAAAATTCTACTTATTTATCTCTTTCATTCTCATATAATATTTTTTTTCACGTTTCACCCTTCCGGCCAACCTTCATTTTTGCGGTTAATTTTTTCCAAATTGACAGCTAAATGTCCCACGGGCATTTGACAAATGAAATTACTGCAAGTGGCCCGTGGCCCACCATTCTCTCTCTTCCATCTTCTACCCTCTCCCCCACCCCCTCTCTCTCCCGTCACACCTCCACTCCTCCCTCCTCCTCTTAAAAAGGTGTTAAGCAGGTCAGATTGGTTCGAAATCGGATGGGAATATTTTAGAAAATGGTCTAAAATTATTAAAAAATCAGACCGGAATGAACTGTTAGTGTTTTATAAATTAATAGTTAAATTTTATAAAATTAATTTAAAATTTTAAAAAATAAAATAAAAATTTATTAAAAAAATTTTATGGTTCATGAGCCGTAACCGGACCAGATGGTTCCGGGCCGGTTCAAACCGCCATTTTAACAACAACACTCCCCTCCACTTCCGTCTCCCTCTTCCCTCTGACCCACGTCTCCTCCTCCCTGTCCGATCTGAGACCACATATCACTCTCTCTCTCTCCCTCTCCCTCTCCCTCGCCGGCTCAACTCTTGAAGAACTAATCGACTTGAGAATTCGTGGTTGTAAAATTTTCCGATTGGTACCACCGTCGGAAGGACTGTCGATCGTGGGATCTTGGGAACTGTTGGGATTTTGTTGACAAAATCTCATACCATGTATATTTATTGAACAGATAAACTTGAGAATGGGCGGCGGAAGTGGCCGGAACTTGGATCCCACGATCGGAAAATTGATTCATTGATATTTTTTCTTTAAAAAAAATGAAGCATTTTGAACGAGCAAGGAAGGACGGGGCGGCGGAAGTGGTGGCGGTGATGGGCGACAGTGGAAGTGGTGATTGGGATGGGTGGCAGGCAGCAGGGTATTGGCAAAGATTAGGGTTTTATATGGTCGATGGCATTTTTTGAAACTTTAATACATATTAAGGGGTAAATATGCTATTATATTATTTTAAATAAAAAAATATTATTATTATTATTATGCGGATAGTTAAGAAGTAAGGGCGTTATCTCCATGTAGGCAACCCACTGGTGAAGGATGGCGGATATATCAAAAATAATAAATACATATGAATTTCACTATTATTTTATAAAAAAAAAATTAAACATGATTGTAGTANCAGTGGAAGTGGTGATTGGGATGGGTGGCAGGCAGCAGGGTATTGGCAAAGATTAGGGTTTTATATGGTCGATGGCATTTTTTGAAACTTTAATACATATTAAGGGGTAAATATGCTATTATATTATTTTAAATAAAAAAATATTATTATTATTATTATGCGGATAGTTAAGAAGTAAGGGCGTTATCTCCATGTAGGCAACCCACTGGTGAAGGATGGCGGATATATCAAAAATAATAAATACATATGAATTTCACTATTATTTTATAAAAAAAAAATTAAACATGATTGTAGTATAACAAATCGTACCTGTACAACCGTCAGGAAGGTATGGATTGCCTTGAAAACCCGCAGGGCAACTGCATCGATACCCATTGACGCTCTCGGGCCTGTAACATGTGCTGCTCGCAGCCTTACAAGCATAAGAGCTCATGTTTCCTCGAGCTCCATCACATGTCTCATTCCAAACTGCCCAATCGAGCACCGCCGGTACAGCTGTTCGGTTACTCATATTCACGAGGTCTGCCTTGGAGAAGTTGAAGGAATCCTCTTCTACTATGAACGTGTAACTGCACTTGCCCAAACTCCGATCACTTGTCATGTTGGTGACAGCCATGACGTAACTGCTGAGCTTCTTCGGAATGATAGTCTGGCAGCATCCGATGCCATCACAGGATCCTTCGGCCACACTTTCAATGCTGTTGCAACTAGAAAAACACCCGCTCACACTATCACTATTAGAGGTATTTTTATCTGGGAAACGGATGAGGGCAAGAGTATCGCAACCAATTGCAGTGAACTTGTTGCGGGTAGAGGAGAATGAAAAGGACGATAGATTCACACTGAGCCCAGAAGAGTCGGTCTTGGCTGTCTCAGGACAGTAAGAGCCAAAGGGCATAGTAATCTGCAGTTCACCGTCTAGGGATATATTCTTGACCTCGATGTCTGTCGAGTTGCGGAGGAATGCCCTTGGAGGGTTGAAGTGGGTGGAGTTGCAGGTGATTTTGAAGGCTGAATTCAAGTAGCAGCCATCACCAACCCCAAAAGGGTATGGAATGCTGACATTTCCGCACTCCTTTGGGCAGTTCGACGACATGGTCTGGCATGAGATTGTTGTTGTCCTTTCTGCGACCAAAAGTAGTAACGTTNATACCATGTGTATTTATTGAACTGATAAACTTGAGAACGGGCGGCGGAAGTGGCCGGAACTTGGATCCCACGATCGGAAAATTGATTCATTGATATTTTTTCAATAAAAAAAATGAAGCATTTTGAACGAGCAAGGAAGGACGGGGCGGCGGAAGTGGTGGCGGTGATGGGCGACAGTGGAAGTGGTGATTGGGATGGGTGGCAGCAGGGTATTGTTGGCAAAGATTAGGGTTTTATATGCTCGATGGCATTTTTTGAAAATTTAATACATATTAAGGGGTAAATATGTTATTATATTATTTTAAATTTAAAAAAAATATTATTATTATTATGCGGATAGTTAAGAAGTAAGGGCGTTATCTCCATGTAGGCAGGCAACCCACTGGTGAAGGATGGCGGGCGGATATATCAAAAATAATAAATACATATGAATTTCACTATTATTTTATAAAAAAAAAAATAAAAAAATTAAGCATGATTGTAGTATAATAAATCGTACCTGTACAACCGTCCGGAAGGTATGGATTGCCTTGAAAACCCGCAGGGCAACTGCATCGATACCCATTGACGTTCTCGGGCTGGTGACATGTGCTGTTCGCAGCCTTACAAGCATAAGAGCTCATGTTTCCTCCAGCTCCATCACATGTCTGATTCCAAACTGCCCAGTCGAGCACCGCCGGTACAGCTGTTCGGTTACTCATATTCACGAGGTCTGCCTTGGAGAAGTTGAAGGAATCCTCTTCTACTATGAACGTGTAACTGCACTTGCCAAAACTCCGATCACTTGTGATGTTGCTGACAACTGTGACGTAACTGCTGAGCTTCTTCGGTATGATAGTCTGGCAGCATCCGATGCCATCACAGGATCCTTCGGCCACACTCTCAATGCTGTTGCAACTAGAAAAACACCCGCTCATACTATCATTATTAGAGGTATTTTTATCTGGGAAACCGATGAGGGCAAGAGTATCGCAGCCAATTGCAGTGAACTTGTTGCGGGTAGAGGAGAATGAAAAGGACGATAGATTCACACGCTGCACAGAGAAGTTGGTCTTGGCTGTCTCAGGACAGTGAGAGCCAAAGGGCATAGTAATCTGCAGTTCACCGTCTAGGGATATATTCTTGACCTCGATGTTTGTCGAGTTGCGGAGGAATGGCCTTGGAGGGTTGAAGTGGGTGGAGTTGCAGGTGATTTTGAAGGCTGAATTCAAGTAGCAGCCATCACCAACCCCAAAAGGGTATGGAATGCTGACATTTCCGCACTCCTTTGGGCAGTTCGACGACATGGTCTGGCATGAGATCGTTGTTGTCCTTTCTGCGACCAAAAGTAGTAACGTTAGCAAAAGATTTCTCGTCAGAACATCCTTGGAAGCCATAGCTGCAGCTTCGGTAGATTGCCTGCGGGTTCCCTGATTAGTTTGTGATCAGGAATAGAAGGCTGCTTGTGGTTTTGTACTATGAGGTAGGCGGCTCTGCCATAGACGCGTTGACCATGACTTTTCCTGTCGTGTGGAAATCTGTGTGTATATATATATTAAATATGAATTGTGTCCTTTTCTCTCCGCTGGAAATGGGGGATTGAAAGGGTCAAAAATTTAACCTGATTTCGTTCACAACCGAGATTGACTATCTCTTCTCAGGGATATTATTGCAATTTAGGTGATAGAATATTCAAAATAAGAGTACATCAATGAACCGATCTTACGATAGTACTTGTATTAAAATTTCAGATTATTGGTTTGCTAGATTATTTAATTCGTTGAATATGTGAATTGGCTGTTTTAAGGTATTTTTCTTGATTTGTTAGGACTTCCTTCAGATCCCTCTCGGAGGCCTACGGCCAATCACATTTATCACGTCATATTTAAGCTTTTGGTTAGGTTAGGATGGTAATGTTTTACACGAGATTAGGATCCAGTGGAAACACAACATGAAGTTAGGCATGTTCATGTTAAGCTTATTCATAATNAGAGCCAAAGGGCATAGTAATCTGCAGTTCACCGTCTAGGGATATATTCTTGACCTCGATGTTTGTCGAGTTGCGGAGGAATGGCCTTGGAGGGTTGAAGTGGGTGGAGTTGCAGGTGATTTTGAAGGCTGAATTCAAGTAGCAGCCATCACCAACCCCAAAAGGGTATGGAATGCTGACATTTCCGCACTCCTTTGGGCAGTTCGACGACATGGTCTGGCATGAGATCGTTGTTGTCCTTTCTGCGACCAAAAGTAGTAACGTTAGCAAAAGATTTCTCGTCAGAACATCCTTGGAAGCCATAGCTGCAGCTTCGGTAGATTGCCTGCGGGTTCCCTGATTAGTTTGTGATCAAGAATGGAAGGCTGCTTGTGGTTTTGTACTATGAGGTAGGCGGCTCTGCCATAGACGCGTTGACCATGACTTTTCCTGTCGTGTGGAAATCTGTGTGTATATATATATTAAATATGAATTGTGTCCTTTTCTCTCCGCTGGAAATGGGGGATTGAAAGGGTCAAAAATTTAACCTGATTTCGTTCACAACCGAGATTGACTATCTCTTCTCAGGGATATTATTGCAATTTAGGTGATAGAATATTCAAAATAAGAGTACATCAATGAACCGATCTTACGATAGTACTTGTATTAAAATTTCAGATTATTGGTTTGCTAGATTATTTAATTCGTTGAATATGTGAATTGGCTGTTTTAAGGTATTTTTCTTGATTTGTTAGGACTTCCTTCAGATCCCTCTCGGAGGCCTACGGCCAATCACATTTATCACGTCATATTTAAGCTTTTGGTTAGGTTAGGATGGTAATGTTTTACACGAGATTAGGATCCAGTGGAAACACAACATGAAGTTAGGCATGTTCATGTTAAGCTTATTCATAATTCGTATCGCTCAAATTCATATGATCTATTTAAATCAATTCATTAAATTGGATTTAACCTTTATAACCTAATAAGATATAATTAATGTCACTTAGTTAAAAGTGTTTAATTGTATATTGAATATTTTAGCCTCTTAATATGTTTTCGTGTTTATTATTACATGCGTCAATTGTGTACCCATATAATCGACACGTTTAAATAATTTTAACTGTACAATTTAAATGGATTGTACGATGCCAACTCATTATTGAGATTGGTCTTATTCAGTTCAATCACTGATGGCCACTATAATCAAGAAGTCATGTGCAGATCTAATACTTTCTTATATGAACGTCCTATTTATATTGTGAAGCCCACTTTTGCTTTCTCTTTGTACCATCAAATTATCGGGCGAAGCTCATATCAAGCTTTTACCAAGTAAATGCATCCCTTCCAGTAGTCGGAAGTTTGCAGCACATATTAGCTCAAAAACTGATCTGATCAACCGATTGGTAGACACCATTTAGCTATAACCTATTTATTAAGTCATTTGGATTCGAATCAATATTTCATACTTATACAAGCCTAGCTTAGTCTTCGAGAGAAGCATGTGATTGATTACTCGGTGGACCAATTCAATGCATGGTGATAATAGGACCAAACATACAGTTGAGCGTTCCTGTCCAGTCGCTATATAGACACAATACAATGTCTCACTCTCAGAGGTGGCCCAGAGTAGAAAATGAAGTGCACTATCGTTTTCGCTCTCAAATTTACGAGCATTTGGCACTTGAGGATTTAAATTAATTTTACCACCAAAATAGCATATCAACTTTCGATTTTTCTAACGTACAATTCCTCTGTTAATTTTGATTAACGAAAATTTGATGTTAATTCAGCAAATATAATAACCTGTGTCAAGAGAATACATCGTGTAGATAATTTATTTATAGGCTCAAAAATTGTCCCTTTCTCTCTCTTATTATTTTCGGAGAAAATTATTAAAATAGTCCTCTAATTGTTGCTAATCATCAGTTTAGTCCTCCAATTAATGTAGTCACCATTTTGATATAACATTGTTCAAATCCCCATCAAAATGGTCCTCCTTCAATGATATAACATGCATTATGACGGAGATATGACATCACAATCTTTGTAACTTAACACCATCTAATTCTCACCCAAAAAATACTATTTTTATCACTTCTTTTCAACAAAAAATAATGTCATTTATGTGAGGATTGGACGGCATCACATAAACTACCAAGTCAGATTTCCTTTAGAATTCACGTTACACTATTAATGAGAGGATGATTTTGATGTATATTTGAAAAATATTGGACTGAAATGGTGGTTATATTAATTGAAGGACTACGATGGTGGTTGGCATTAAAAAGAAGAAGTTTTCTCTCATTATATTTATCTATCATTATTGACTTGACTTTGAACAGGAATCCCCACCAATCTTAGATATTTCTTTCGAACCGTGTCCGACAAGTTCTAACTGTACATATTGTTGTTATAATAATCGAAAAAGGACATAACTATTCTTTTCTCAAGTCAATTATAGGACATAATTGTGAGATTTTTTTAGACGAACAGGACGGCTCTTCACTCGTCAAGATTGGAGTCTCTTGGACCAAATCCCTATCGCGTAGAAAATAAACCGGAGGAACAAGTACTCTATTAGTTAATACGACCGTAAATCTTCATACAAAGTACGCCGTCAGCAAGATCTTTGTCTCCGATGAGGAATGGATCGATAGCAGAGCCGGCGTCGCCGTCAAGTGGCTGTCTTATCCAATACACGAAACCGAGTTGTGTGTCAAGTGATAACCATGCATTTTTATTGTAAATGGTTAAGCACAGATAGTTTTGAGATCTATTCAGAGTCTCTTAACTTTAATTTGAACTGGTTCATCATCCCAAGTCGATTCTCTGTAAGTTACGGAATTTGGACTTGCACGGATCAGATCAGGATCCATTTGGTCACGGTTCAATAATGTAAGAGCCTAATCTGAACCCAATCAGGTCAAGCCGATTCCCGTGATCCAGTATAAATTGCCATCCCTACTGCTCAACTTACTGAAGGAACATGAACGAACGATGTCAATAGAAACGAAACGAAGAATATGAACGTGGATTCCGATCTTCATCAAAAAGCTAGCATGCTCTTTCCTAGAAGTCCTTCAAGGCAAAACTCAACTATGAACACCAAGTCCGAGCACAGTTCGAACTTGGGAGCCAGAAGTGATTTGCAAACCATATCAAGAGGTGATGAATATACATATATAAATATATATATTTGATAGTTAAAAGGTGATGAATATCAACTTTTCTAACAACAATATCACATGAAAATGTTAATGACGATTGTGTCTTTTTTTTTTCCTTGGATAAAGAGCATTCTTGGAATCAGCTCAACAGAGACAATTTATTATAAGGGTGTGAGTTCGAATTCAAATTTGTTGGAGTTTTGATATTATTATTATTATTAGAAATATATATTTTTAATATATAATAAATTAGATAGTTTAAATTTTCATAATTTTTTAGATTTGATTTAAGCATTTTCTATTTTTATATTTGATTGTTATTATGCACTTGCTATATAATTTCTCGAGTCACTTAATAAAAATCATATATTATTTCCATGTATTCAGCTTTCAAGCCAACATATATCTATCTTATTCCCTTCACTCCTCCATATTATATTTAATTTTTGATATAATGTCAGAGCGGTTGATATGAAGAAGCTACTCCATGGAGGAAGTTAATCCTTATGAGTATGTATGCTATGTGGAAGCTACTACTGATGTGAAGTCCTGGCTTATTGAGAAACCGTGATATAAGAAATGTGATAACTATTATATCGATCGGATATAAAATGGCTAAGAATTAAGAGGATGATAAACACGACGAGATGTAAATTACTATTATATTAATAATAATAATAAATCTAATTATAGATATAGAAATATATATGTATCGCTTAATTTTTAAATACTATATTAAAAATTAAGGTATACATATATATGTCAACGGGATATAAATTTCTACTATAGTAATAATAAAAGAATCCAATTATAGTTATAGAGGGAGATATGTGTGTGTGTACCTTTATTTTTAAATACAAAACTAAAAATACTAAATTCTAAATATTTTGAAAATCATAAACATTTAAGAGAAAAACTAAAAAAATTAACACTGAAAAATTTTTGGATCCCAAAACATTCTAAACCCTAAAAATTAAAGAGCTCTAAAAAAATAATAAATAACATAAAAAACTAAAATTTGAAAATGTAAAAATACTTTTTGAAAATTTCAAAAATTAGGCATTTACTATTATCCAAAATTCTTTTGTTTTTATAATTATGTCATAATGGCAAATTTTATTTGATAAGAGAATGTAGATTTCCTCTAAAATCTAATTAAAAATACATTTGGCCTTTAAAGATTTAGATTAGTATATCAATGACCATTTGATCATAAATGATAACCTATCCTATATACCCTAATAGTATGTTTGGATTGAGAGAGTTGGAGGAGAGGGTTAAAGCCAGTTGAGGAGAAGATGGGAGGTAGAGGTTATGGATGTATAATATATATCTTTATAACCTAGTTTAGACAGGTAAGGAAAAGTAAGATCAAAGAGGATTAGTGGACTATTATACTATTCATAATAATCTCTAATCATTAAATTAGAGGGTTAAATTATAAATTTACTCCCTATCCTTCCTTAATCCACCTTATTCCACAATTCGGAGTGGTTAAAAATCTGACGGCTGGATACTCTTTTTTAACTAAACAAGAGCTTAATTTACCTCCTTTGTAACTTTTCCCTCCGAACACATTGAGGATAGAACAATTCCTATTTTTATATCTAATTATCTCAATGAACTGTGGACATTCATTATCAGCTTAAAAAGGGGAAAACTGCACATAAATTAACGTCACGTATTACTAACAAAAAGGAAAAAAAATACCTGTTTTTGGAAGAAGATAAGATCATGACAAGAGGTGTCGGAGGCACACATTACTAGCAAAGAGAGACCAGATTCATGTGCCAAAGCTGACTGGATCAGATTCGATAGAGTGGATCAGAGACCACAGCTGAGTGGTGGCAGCTGCAACAGAGAGTATCACCTTCCTCACTCCTTCGGTCTCATTTTTCCAGATTTTTTTTTTAATTTTCAAATTCTATTTTCATTACAAAATAGATTTTAGATTATAAATGGGTGTTTTTAATGGAAAATATGTATTAAAACTCAATCTTCAGCCATCTCCCATTTTTTATGTCGGCCAGAATCGATGATCATAGCTCAGGTCTTCCAAATCGTTCGAGTGGTCAGTGATTGATCAGAGTTAATGATTTGGCAACACAAAGCATCGCTCTAAATATTACTTAAAGGATGAATCGCTTGGCAATCAAGCTAAATGCCGAAAATCAAGGTCTGAGTCAGATCCCCCAAGAAATTTAGGATCTGACCAGGCCAGCACAATAGTAGGATAGCCCCAACAAGGGCTGACCCGAACCACGGAAGAGCCAGGCCGACCCCAGGAGAGCTGCAGCAAATCAGAGGAAGAGTATCCAGCCGAAGGAAGAATCGGAGTACTATGTTGAAGATGGTCATTATCGTATCATTTAATTATGGGATATGTTTTGTATTTATATTTTCTGTATTTATAATAAGTTATTTTAGATATAGTTTTAAAAATTAAATCGGACTGACTGATTCGATCGAAAACTGACCACTCATCCGGTCCAGTTCATAGAAATAACCCAATTATACTTTAAATTAGGTCAGCTCCGATTGGATCAGTCAGTTTTTGGTCGAACCACGAATCCAATTGAACCAGTAAAAAACTGACCTACTTAAAATTTTTAAAAAAATTATTATAATATATTTATTTTATTTTATTATATTTATATTTATATATCATCTTGAATTTAGAGATAATATAATTGTTATATTAATAATTTTTATTATAAATCATAATTAATTTATTTGTAATATTATATTATTAATCTTATATATTAAATATGCGGTTCGATCTATTGAATCCATGGTTCTGACCCATAAATTCATGCCTAAATCAGTTGTCGGTTCGGTCCAGTTTTAAAAATTACGATTTTAGGAGAGTCGTTAGGATAATATACACTGATGCAAGCGTTCTTGACTATTATTACATTGAGAAACTGCGTGATATGTTGACAAAATATAGGCGTCTTCAGTGAGCAGTCCAAATTAGACAGCGTAGGGCTAGGCACGTAGCAAGACCCGAGCCACACTTATGCGAGAGAGATTCGAGTCCATCATTGGGAAGAGTCAACTCAACCCTGCTCGTGGTCGGAACAGTCATACGTAGTCCCCAACCAAGTCCATGCCCCTCCAAGAGGGCTTTGCCTCACACCCTCGTTGGACTAGGTGGTTTGCCGCTCCTCAAGCTGCACCGGCCCTCAGCGTTGTGTCTGTACTTATCGCCTAGTCCGTGGCAGCTACTGTATATTGGGTCCAAAACTCCAACATTTATGACCCACTGGTCCACAGAATGAATGGGCCCAATCCAGAGAAGTACAAACACCATTCTGAATTCTTCCTCCTCAACATTTGATTGTGCCATTGAAGTAACGACTCAGAGCAAAGGGGAGGATTTAGAGACGTTCCTTCATAAACTTGCATATCCGGAAAATTACTTACAAAGGAATAGTTGCAGTCAGCAATCAAAATATTTTCCTACGGAAAAATCCCCTAGTGAGTTGATTATTCCCTGGCGGGATTTACAGCAAGTGATTAAAATCCTTCAGATGATTGGTTACACTTAGTCTCAGTTTCATGTATCTACGATGTCGTAAATTGTTATCATGAAAGAGTTAGAGAAATCTACAAATATACAGCTCTGGATGTGAGCATTGGAAGGAGGCGAATTTATCAGCTATACTTCCTCGGTCCTCTCCCAAAAATTGCCGTTCTTCCTCTGCATATTTCTTCTCAAACTTGCGAATCCGCGCTGCCAGGTTCCATAGATGCTCCTATGCGTTCCCATCCACCAGATGAAGGTTCTCATCGAACTTCATGGTGTCAAGATCCAATGAAGATACCGAGTTGGTGCCCCTGGAAGGAGAAGATGAAGGTCTAGGGAACTTCTTGGGCAACATCTGATCCCATAACGCCTTGGGCATCCTCGCTGCTTCCACCTCGAGCTCTGGTTGCACAATGAAAGCCACTAGGAGGGAAAGGACCAGGAAGTTTTTACTCCAGGAATCTGACATGTTTCCTGTTTCTGTTTTGATCAAAAGCTGGGAACTGGGAATTCTCTCAGAACAGAAGGAACTTGCGGAGCCATGTGGGTGACCCTTTTATTTTAAGGAGAGGCCCTCGGATAGAAGCAAGACACGTTTGAGTATAATGAGGAGAGGTGACAACTGTGTCTGTTCCAGGAAAGATGATTCAATGGCAGACAGTGGAATATCTGATTACTTTTAAATCAAAAACTCATTGGGTTGGTGGGTTTCTCCAGGCCTTACTTTAATGGGGCCATAATCTTAGTTTCAACTCCTAGGGGATAAGGGAAAGGAAGGAAGGAAGAGAAGAAAGTGGGATAAAGAGGTAAAGTAAGTTTTACTTATAAAATTTGGATATAGAATCTCTTAATCCTATATTAAAAGTGAGATTAATATAACCTAATCTTATTTATCAACAACAACCTTACTTTCGAGAAGCACTGTCAGCCTAGCCCCTTCTGCTTGATCTCCTGTGAAATCTTTCCCGTCATAGTTTGTCTGACAAATTAAGGTTGATCTAATTAGTTGGTGCACTATTAGTACTGCCATGAACCATGAATGCATTTTGGGCTGATGGGACAGAGATGGGAATTTAGATCTGACAATTCTTTAAAAGTATGGACATAATTTGAATATGTGTCTCTTAAGATTCATTGAATTTATTTCTTAATAGTAAATAATGTGTGCTGATAAAATAATTGTTCAGAAGAAAATTACCCTGAACAGTAAGTCAAGAATATCGGATTAGGATGTAATTATATCCACAGTGGCAAAAATGTCACTCCCCCTTTAAACAGATGACGGATCTGTGGTCGCATTCAAAATTAATGAAGAAAGTTGGTCGAGGCCGGCCTGCACCAACCACCACCATTCCGGTGATGTGAACAAGCATCAAATTAATCGAATGTCCTGAATCTATCAGAATTGAGATCCATGAAGCATGTGTCACGAATTGAGTAATGTGCGTGGAGGCCTGTACCTGTGGACGAAAAACCAAACCCTAGAAGCCGTGCAAATGATTATTATAATGTATCAATCATGATGACACGGGGGGAAAGGAAGCCCCTTCTCATTATTCTCGGTGGCTGCCGTGAGCACCAACAAGCTTCCCTCTGAAAATATATTCAATGGAGTCCAGAAGGGAGCATCTTGACAGTCTTGTACCCAACTTTAGGGGGCAGAAGCAAATAATTTACGATCGAAGATAATAACAGCCAGTTCTGTCTGCGTGATAAAATGATTCATTCATAGTTTAATCAAAAGTAGGAAACCCAGCCAGACACCACTGATTGATTGGCTGTTTTTATTGCACTGACGATTTCTTTTAACAATAGTAGAAATCATACAAACTCACCCCTTGTTTTATAAGTGAAGTGTATAATTTCTAAATATCCCATTGAATCATATGTGGTTCCATGAAATATTTGAGTTATATATATTACTCTTTATAATGATTGTGCTATATAGTAATTATTAATTGACATAATAATTTTTATAGTGACGTAGCATATCAACGTGGTCAAAATTGAGCAACGTGGCAAGATAATGTGAGAAAAATTGGTTGACATAGTATGATAATCTGGCAAAAATGTTGTTGTGTAATCTTATGTTAAGCGGTGGTGGTTGGTACATGTCATCTAAAGTTTAATGGTAGTTAGCGATTTGAATTTAATGACATAATTAATATACATTGACACTTTCAAAACTCATAAGACTCATTTGTAAAAATGATATACTCATAGCACTTCTAGTATGATTTTTCATATTAGGGTTAGAAAATTCATGATGTTATTTCTTATTAGATGCATAGTACTATTACCATTTGAAAAAAAATCTACCTGTCTCTAATATCAATAAATTGAGGTGATTATATACATTTTTCTCTTAAATAAAATTTTATATTCGAATATTATGAAATAGAGGAAAATCATGATGTATAAATTTGTTGATCCAAACTCAAATATAAATTAATCAATACGGATTATATTGATAAATATTAGATGGTATAAATCGAGGATAAAACCTATATTAACCGACGGTGGCAACCATAAATTTTGCTAATTGATTTATATTTTCGAGTCAATTGCGAAGGGGCCATGCGAACTAATATTTCCACAATTGAGCTAGAACCAACATAAGCCGGTCCACTAGTTGTATTCGGGAAGAGAAGTTAATATGGTCCGTCTCTTCATGTATGTTGCCTCTAGGTCTCATACAGGACATCATAGAACCGTCTGAATTTCATGAAATAAATTACGTATGGCTCGTCAATTCTTCCCTAAGGTCAGAGGACCAATATCAATCCCATGTTACGAAAACCCGGAATTTCGAGGCTTTATTTACGAGCATACTTTGATCCCACTTAAAACTTCTAAAGTTGTTTTTTTTTTCTCTCTTTAACGGTCGAGACACTTGATCTAAATGAGTGCTCTGGGTCAGCTCTCATAATCTTATGCAATAAAAATCAGCCAAAAAGGATGTCGTAAAAAATGGCACAGCCAAAAAGCATAATAAAAAAAAACTGTACTTAAACCAAAGGTTTTAGGGTCATCAAAGATATGCTCAAAAAAATTGGGTGGGATCAAAAGTATAAAAGAAAAAAAATTGTAATAAAAAGAAAATTATGAGAAAATTTTAAAAAATAAATAATTATATATAAATATTATATTTTAATTATTA
>CXYZ01010240.1:368575-390017 GCA_900006705.1 Sonneratia caseolaris
ATTATATTTTAATTATTATTTTAATTTTTTTAAATTAATATAATATAATATTTATATTAATTAATTAATTATATCATATAAATTTTTATGTTGAAAGATTAAATTATTAAAATGTATTTTTTAAAAATTATTTTTTATTTGATTTGAGTTACTGAATTACCGAATATTATGCCCAGGTAGGAATTTTTGGGCTGGGTCATGCCAGGGGGGCACCAAATTGTTGTGCGGCCCGAATTGATAGGTTTAACAGCCGATGGTTAAGGTTACAGTAGCGAGGTAAGCTACTTGGTTCACACATCCCCTTTGTTGACTGATTAGCTAACTAGTCAGCGCATCGGTTTGCTTCTCATCGAACAGGGCTTAACTTGAGACTTATGAAGAACATCATGTATTTCTTGATTTCCTCCTCAATTGGCTACAATTGCCGGGGAGCTTCTTCTAGCTTCTGAATGCCCTTAAGGACAACTTCTGCATTAGTCTCCACTATTATTTCCTTCTAGATGTATAGCTTCCGTGACTGCTATGCCTTCAGCTACTTCAATATCCTGTTAGCAGCTATTCCCTGAACAGTTCCATTTGAATTTCGAGCTATAGCTTCGTCAGCTTTCTTGGCAACATCAGGAGGCTCACATTCTTTTTTCCCTTTGTCATTCTTCATAGATCTTTTCTTAAACTTCATATATTCATCAACATCTCTCTCAATTTCCCTATAGCTCTTCTTGCATCAGGGAGTCCACTCTCATATACTGCACTATACCTCTCCTTTTATATCTGCCAAAGTATATATGCAATCCTTCTCAGCCGCTGTAACCTTTGACGTTGCCCCAGTTGGCAATATTCTGCGACCACTCATCCATTCTTCTTATAGCTGAAAATTCCACAGAAACCAAATACCTCTCTTCAGCAGAAATACAAAACTGCATATCCTCCAATTCCTATTCAAGTTTCCCTCTTTCAATTAATGTAGTCATTTTCACATTACGTCTGTCCGCTCCTCCAGGTAGCTTGTGCAACACCTTGTTGATGCGTCCAAGGACCCAATGATTAGTCCATATATCAACTGAGTTGCCATCCCCAATTTTCCACAACGCACCTTCCTTAAGTACTTCTTTCGCCTCCAAAATTCTACTGCAACACAAGAAGCCCGAGCACCCTTTCTTGCATTTAAAAAGTTCCCCCTTGGAAAATGGAGTCCTTTGAGAAATCTCACCCATAGAGCTGATGGATTCATTTGAACTCTGTGCCATTTTAGTCAAAAGGGCTAAATTGAAATCCATTAAATCCGTAAAACCTAATCCACCCATGGCCTTTGGGTCTGACAGTCTGACCACTTCTTCCAGTGGATTTTCTTCTGGTTGTTTCTGACCCCACCAAAACTGAGCAGATGCATTACTAACTTCTTTCCACCGTTTCTTAGGGAACCTGAAGCATGATATTGCATACGTAGGCATAGTCGTGGCTAGATATTTTCCAGAACTCTCCTCTTTCCAGCCCAAACAAATCACACAATTCTATTTTAGTAAATGTCTTGTATTTCTACTGAAATAAATCGATGACTACCCTGTATTTATTGATTGTCCCAAAAATTGACAATAAAGATCCAAAACTCTTTTAAGCTCCTCACCATTCTCCCTATTTGCTTGCATAAAGAAGTTGTAGTCGTCAGTAAATAGAAGATAGAAACAGATGGGCATTCTTTTCTAATCCTTATCCCCTTCAACCTCCCTTCAGCTACTGATATGTGAATCATCTGAGAGAGGACATCAACAACAATTATAAACAAATAAGGGGAGAGGGGATCTCCCTGCCTTATCCCTCTCAAAGGCCTCATGAAACCTGCAAATTTGCCATTCACATTAACAATACTATAATGCATAGTTGATGCACAAATCGTGATCCATTGAACCCATCTTGGACTAAATCCCATTTTCAACATCACCTGTTCCAAAAAAATCCATTCCACTCTATCATAAGCCTTTACCATATCAATTTTAAGCACTCACATTCCTCTCTTTGTTTGTTTTTGTCTTCTCAGGTAGTTAAATAATTATGGGCTATAATGGAGTTGTCTTGGATTTGCCTACCTGCAATGAAAGCACTATGTTGTGAAGATATAAGTGAAGATGGGAAATTTTCAATCTATTGACAAGTACTTTTGAAATGATTTTATACAGAAAATTGCAAAGTCTTATGTGTCTAAACTGGGTAAGATTTTTAGGTCCTCATACTTTGGGAATTAGGATAATTTCAGTAGAGTTGACATATCTGACCGGTAGTGAAAATTCTTTAAAATAGCTCTTTTAATGATCCCCCAAACCACATCCCAATAAGTCTGGTAAAATAAGCCCGAAAAGCCATTTGGACTAGGAGCTTTGGTTGCTTCAAGTTGGAAAACAGTAGCATCAATTTCCTCTTCTCTTAACTCAGCTACCAAAGTTAAAAGTTCATTTCACCATATGCTTTTCTTTCCATGTGATCTAAAACTTCTTGATTAACAACTTGCCCCTCACTAGTAAATAGGCCTTCATTGCATTCCTTGAAAGCCTACATGATCTCTTCCTTAGACATCAACCACACACCACTTTGATCCTTTATCGTTATTATCTTATTCCTTGCTCTTCTTTGCAATGTGCAGGTGTGAAAAAAAAACCAGTATTTCTGTCCCCAGCATTTAACCAGTTTATTATTCAATAAAGATTACAACAATTCTTCATCAAGAGAATAGCATCATATCAATCATAACCCACAAGATATTTCTCTTGAATTACCTAAATTCATCACCCACATAAGTGGTTTACAAATGTCATAGAAAATAGCACTTACAGAGCTCTAATTCCAATACTCACCATTCATAACTTAGCTCCAAAAGTCGTGAGGCTGCTGTCAAAATTTTGTCCCGATGGAGCTCGTTTGCCATTCCAATTAAGGTTTGATCTCAAACTTTGTGCTTGCTGGAACTGCTCTATTGCTCCTTTTGCTATTCTATTGCTGCAGCGAATCCCTCTATCTCCTCTATTTTATGCTGAATTTCAGCACTTCTAACCATCACTCACTACAGCTATCTGTCGATCGTGACATTAAACCCTAATTATTTATTTTTATATTTCTTTCCTTATTAGTAAACCTTAATATGAACATTTATTTAATGGGGCATAAAAATATTAATTAAAATCCAATTGATAAATATCAGTCTTCCTCTAAATATTGTAGGGATAGCCCAACAACAAGTTCTCCCGGTAAATTCCCCAACAAAATTTCAACATTATCATTGTCTGTCACATTGCACAAAGCATGATTTATTACAATTTAACACTGATTGATTATGTTTTACGAATTTCCGGAACACATAATGCATATCCGTCTCACATAAAAAAATTAAAGCAAAAGGAAAAATCTGATGGGCAAATTTAGGATCAAAAGTAGATTTCTGTAGCCCTGCTATATAAGAACAAGATCGATGTAAATGGATGTAAAGATTGTTCATATTCTATCTACCGATATGCATGATAGGCTTGGGTGCAGGTCATGATATTGGACCAAAGGAAAGGATCAAACAGAAAAAAAAAAAACTTCGATCTAAATATAACATAATGCAAATACACACATATAAAAGATTTTATTGTGCTCAGTCACACTACAACTGACCAATTACTTCCTAAAATATGAATGTGCTTGCTTCCTTATAATCTTATTCAACGTTTTGGTGTAACCTCAACGTCCTCTTATATAGTACACGTAGTTACACAATTCTATTGATTACTTCTGCCCTCATCAGATGGTTCCCTGTTGGCATGGGCTTCGCGAAGTGATCAGAGGGCTCGCCCAATCCATCTGCAATGAAGACAAAGTCATCAGACTTCAGTTAGTGGTGCTGTCACTTATGCTAGCAGGATTACAATAGAAATTTAATATACTTATCATTTTTTTACACATAAATTTTTTATATTTTAAAATAATTATTTTAATTCTATATGATCAGTAATATATTTAAATCTTAATTTTAATAACTTACTATGTGTAATTTAAAAATACCATATCACAATTATATACTTACATGGCTATTTTTATACTGACATGATATAACATATCATCAAATCAAGTGTTCTATCACATCATCATATAATAATATCATCCAAATATTGACAAATTAGCCATTTATTATTATAATACTAACAAGTTATTAAAATTAGAACTCATATATAATATAAAATTAAATATATAAAAATAAAATAATTATTTTAAAATATATAAAATTTAAGTATAAAAAAATAACGAGCATATAAGTTCAAATGTTATTATCCCCTTAATGTCAGTACTCCAGTTTGCTTAATTATAATCAAGGATACAAAAACACTCTAATATTGGGAAGTAAAAATGGTCTACAGTTTGATGTTATACTATGATAGGGACGAGACTAAGAAGAACGAAAATGTTTCTAAAAATGAAAAAGGCTCCTGCCTGTGCTATGAATCTATCTGAGATTACATGAAGCAGAGATATTAAATATTAGGGCATCTGATTCTTGTCGAAATGGTCAAACTCATTTAAATGCACTGAATAAATGATCATGTTGACCCAGCTAAGTTGAATAGTTTACAAGTTTGTACGTTTGATATGGAATTTTTAGTGAGGTCATTTACATATATTATTGCACAAACATTTATTAATTACATAGGCTTATCAGGTATTTATGTGTTTAAGGAGAATAAACTATTTGTTATAAAAAAAATAATGACATTTTGTCATTTTCCAACACTATATAACCCATTAAACACAATTAAAAATATATATTCGTAAGATGTGTTTTACTATCTAATAGAAATCTATAACCTAATTAATATATTTATATAAGAATTATATATCAACAACAATTATTTAGTATAAAATATTATGTAAATTGCATGTTTTATTATTGTCTAAGACAGCTTAGCAAGTATTTATATATGTGTGTGTGTGTGTGTATATATAACGTGTTTGACTCTATATATTTTAAAGTGTAAATGCATATAAATTAAGGCATGCTGAATTAATAATATAAGTTAAGTGGGCCAATACGATCTAAATGCATCTGAATTTAGACACAACTCGAACACCCTATATTAATTCTAAGACTATAATTTTGGTTTAATTAGTCTTAGTCTTTTTCTTTTTTGTAACTAATAGAAGTTCTAAACGTAATGAACTACTACTAAATTGAGGATAACATCAATAGATCTAATTGACATGATAATTTAATCTAACACATTATTGTCATATTATTTTTTTAACCCAAAATGAAATTTAACACCACTATCCTCTGTTTGACAGAGATTTACATTAATTACGCAATAAAAGTTTTATAATTTTATAAGTTACAGAATGGAAATATTAAAAGTGATCAAATCAAAACAAAAAATTTAGGATTTAATATCCAATAAAAAGTCATAGTTATAAAATTTCCGCTACAATTTCATGACTCCTTGTTAGAGATGATCATGGATTCAGGTGACTACCATTTCCGAAAGCAGCCAGGAGCACCCTTTGGATGATCTGGATCCACAACGCTACCTGCCAGCAATAAATAAATAAATAACAACCCGTGTATATATATTCATTATATATATTTAATTAATGGTTCATTGACCCAAATAAAATGGATTTTTTTTATTATTATTACTATAAGTGGGTTGATATAATTGGATTTTTCCTTCTTGAACCGAATTTTGGATTTAAAAAATGATAAATAAAGGAAAACAATAATTAAAATTACCAAATCTTACATGTTACCCAAAATTTTAAGAAGAAATATATGAATAAAAACTTTCTGAGAGTTTAAATAATATAAATTAAATATAAATTCCATGATATCATATTGAGAATTGTATAATTATACAAAATCCTCGTCCTCGACCAGGATGGACACCTTTGAACAGGAAATACAACTAAGGATACCAGTAAACTGAGCTACTTTGGCAGCCGGGATAGATTTCTAGGTTATTGTTCTTAGCCTATTTGGGCTTCGAGAACTTCCAATTACCTGAATCTCAGATTACTAATGAACCCGTGCGTGATTAATTTGATTATTGACGCTCACGCTCATGGGTATGGTAAATTTTTCATCTCATTGACGAAGAAAATTCAATGTGAAATCGACGAGTAGAGTTCGAGCCAAAGGGAAATATTTCTTTCAGTAATATGCTCAACCTTAAACCCCCAAAAATATATAAAATAAAAATAAATGAAAGAGTAAGTCCAGGCTTCCCAACCAGCCACAATGGAAAGTTTACCTACCGCAGTCCCGAGGAAGGGCAGAGACCACTTCGATGAGGAACTGGAAGTAGACGATTGAAACGATGAAGATGATGACGTATCTGAACCTCATTTTGATGAATAAGGAGGAAGCCATTTTTCCTGGCTACTTCTTTGGCTTCCCTTTTTTCCTTGTGTCCTTTAGGGAATGATTCGGAGTTCACAGCATGAGATGGCCTTATATACACAAAGCTCCCTTTGACTAAATCAGTCCTTATTTTGAAAAAGTCGTACTGATGATACCATTACAATTATACATTAGATAATAGGACAAGCGTTTTATCCGAAATATCATACGATATACTTGTTCTTCTATAATAAATATAATACTTAAAATCACTCAGTATAGTATAGTAGTTAACAATTTAAAATTCACTTTCATACGATTTAGTGAATTTAAAATTATATGTTGAAATCTTTCTTGAGTACGCTAGCTTGAAAAATATTTGCTTAAGTGTGTACTATTTGGGCTGAGCCTTAAAAGGATGCCAGCATTGTGGACTGATTAGGCATTCGATAGTATTGCACTAATAGTGTCAGTATTAAATGTTAATTATTCAATTCATATGATATATTTGTAATTGAATATAAAAATTATATTATAAGTGCCTAAACTACCATTATTATTCTCCTCCTTTCTACCGATAAAAAAATATAATAATGACAGAATTGGTCAAATATTTTATAAATATTTAGAAAATGTGTTCGATCGAGGGTTGAAAAAAGGGACATCATGGATTGAAAGTCAAAATTTGGAAAAGAAAATTCTAATTTTGAATTGACCATCAGGCAGGACGAATTTGAATATCAAATCTAGAGTTGGCTTTGATTTATTGCTTAAAAAATGAACTAAGTAACGGGGTGCAAGGATGTTGCAGGTCATATATATAGCTATTATTTGGATACGTGAATTATATGATATTTAAAATTTTACATAAATCTTATTTAAAGTTGATTCGATTAAATCGGTGCATTAGGGACAATTTTAATTTAGATTTTAATCTGTAATTATTACTTAATGCTAAAAAGAACAAAAAATCGTAATAAC
Organism: Sonneratia caseolaris; assembly: GCA_900006705.1. Classification (NCBI taxonomy): domain Eukaryota; kingdom Viridiplantae; phylum Streptophyta; class Magnoliopsida; order Myrtales; family Lythraceae; genus Sonneratia; species Sonneratia caseolaris. The sequence goes on from CXYZ01010240.1 coordinate 375,912, forward strand.
ACTAGTGATAAACAACCCACTGTTGCGTTTTTCCTGCAGTCACAAATCTTCAGTTCTCATTAAGTAGATTATCTATGCCCCTTTTTCCTTCCAATACACATCCCATTTACTTATAAACCCATAAAACAAATGTATACACACACACACACACACACACTGATGATGGGCAGCTGCTGAGCTTGAGAGATCATAACAGAAGTAATAGTATATAGCAGAAATGGTCATCTGAGTCAAATTTTGCATTTTGGCCGAAAGCAGGGTCAAAATTTTGCGTGCTCCTATGAGTTAATTAATCGTGCGTGTCTTTATAGCACATTGGACTCGGTCTTTTTAATTAGCCGTGGCTCTGCACAATAGCCATTAAATAAGATGATGTTGGGCTTAATTCGCCTGATAGCATTTTCTTTTTCCATTATAGTAACCGTCATTTTGGGTAAACAACTAGAGGTGGTGATTCGGGCAGGCCTAGTCTTATCGGTACTGGCCAGCGTGGCCCGATAAGTCTAGGCCTGAGCACGGCCCAAACTGCTTGTCGAGGGATGGCACGATAAGAAATCACCATAAAATTTCTAATTAGCCCCTTATTTTTCAATTAAATTTGTATTAATTATGATATTAGAAAAATAAAAAAATGGTTTCTAAAAGCTTTGTCGAATTATTGGGTCGGCTTGGCATGAAGAACTCGGTAATATAAACACGAACAGATGGCTTTGTTCAGCGAGTCCATTTTCAGTAAGCAGGATCACAAGCCCCAGCAAGCCAATCCAATTTTGCTGCATCAATGTCACTGCTGTGATTTTTCATAAATAATAGTAACAATAATAAATTCTGAAAGCATGAAGCACACATTGTTTTAGAGAGGTCGTAGGTAAAATTCATTTAACCTATCAAATAGGTATTATGATCTTCGACAATTGGAATGTAACCCACATTTTTTGTGTCAATGATTCGAAAATTTTGCACCTAAAATTACGAGTGTAGCAAATTGAAGTGGCATCTTTCCCCGGTGGTGGGCAACCTTCCACGTTATTTGTTTCTTGCTTCACCTTCACCCACTTTTGTTGGAAATTTAATTAGTCGGCATGGAATAGGGGTTAATTTAGAGACCGAGGAGCCATGATTTGTCCACCCCTTAGTGGGTTGTTGCAGTCCGATGGGCGTCGATTAGTTTGACTTGATGGCTGACATAAATGTCCTGCGTTATTTATTGTAATCTCACCTTCTTCCTCTCGTTTTGAGTTTAATACTAATACTCGGAAGTCCAAAAGGTATCGTCTGATCCATGTTTGAGCTCCGGTGGTTTATAGGAAGTAAATTGTGAATTTATTTTATTTATAAGATTCGAATTTAAATTTTATTTAAGAGCATAAAATATCCAATTATTTGAACCAATCCAAATTTCATCATCATTGTCTCGTCTTCTATATGGGTCCTCCAGCATTCATTTTCCTGCTTCTTTTGTTGTTTTATTAGTCTTTCGCCTACATTGGGAGACTAACATCCTTGAGAATTAAAGTGGCGCATATATTAACCCTAATTGATGGAGAGGCCTGATATATATCTTTTTTTTTGGGGTAAAATTTTAAGCTTAAGTTTTGTGAAGGTAAAAAAAAAATTGAAAATAATAATGATGATGAGAATTCTTAATCTGATTTAATACCCAATTCGAAACAATCAATTCATAAAATTTCCGATATTAGATTACGCACAAAGAAAATATGCTACACAAGAAAATTTTCCTATTATAAAATTTTTCACTCATGAAACTTAAATTCATGACCAACAAGATAGTTAAGGTGGTTTTTTTTAATCATTTTCACTTAAGTAAACTTTATTTTAATGTGTTATAAAGAAAAAAAATCTATTATTTGAAAGATTTGAGTTAAATCAACTCAAATTTAAATAAATAAACAAACATTGAAATTTAAATAAATAAACAACCATAAAAAGTTGTTTAAAAATAAAGTTAAAGTGGAGTGAATGGGCCCACCATCGCACATCAATCTGGAATATTACCCGACCAAATCTTTGACAAAAATTGATAGATTTTCAAAGGGCTGGGGAAATAGCTGATTAACGGAACATTATTGATTCTATAGTGACGAAATGCTTTGCGAAAGCTGTCGAACACATCTTCTAGATACATCTCTTGTTGGTGTTCGAGGGGCCTCTATCCCTGGTTATCGTGAGATTCCATATGCTTCTATTTAAAAATCATAAACAGCAGTCCTTACCTGTCGGTTCGTGGTTCATCTTGAAACCCTAGTAGCCTTAGAGAGACCCAATCGGATCTAGGAGCCCCTGGGGTCTAGAGGGAGGGAACCGGTAAATTTAGCACACTCCTCTGCGATCGGGATCGAAACAGAGACCGGGATCGATTGACTTCCCTTGTTTTTATGAGGAATTTTCCAAGTAAATTCAGTACTCAACATTTCATCTCTCTGTGTTATCTATCTCGATTTGAAAATTATCACAACACATACTAAGATTTTCTCTTTTATGTCCGGAGACATGAACAAATACTTAGGTTGTAACTTGCATCCCCGTTGGCTGAGCTTTTTGGGTTAGATCAATACAATATTTAATATATACGGTAAAAAAGTTAGATTTTTATAACATAAACTTTATTCTTTTAGAACACATAAACACCTCACAAAATCTCGTACCTAAGTAAGTTAATGCATTTATAATCTCACCAAAAGTTATACACATTAAAATTGAATTTATAATTTTATGAATAGTTCATAAATGATCTCTGTTCCATATCCATTTAAATTTACCCTTCTTTCTAGGACGATAAAGCAATGGACCCCCATAAAACAAAATCCCTAATTCATCTTCTACCTCATAAGTATGATCAACATCACCACTGGCATGCTGGAGTTTACGAGGCAGTGGTCGCAGGCAGCTCAAGCATAAATAGTGTATCCTATGCTCGATAAGAATCATAGAAACGGACAAGAGAAAAAAAAAACTGAAGAAAGGCTCTGTCTTCTACCTTGCCCACGGAAATTACGTTCGATTTCTACACAGGTTAATGTTAATGTCGAGTCTTTTTTTTTTTCCTGAACATCTGATAAAAAATGTAGCTTCAAAGCTTAGCTCTGGGGTCTTGCAATTTGGTGCGTCAAACGTCAATGATAAAGTGGTACTGCACAACAGAGGACATTATTATCAAAGTTGAAGCACTGTTACGCAGTGTATTACAAAGGGTAATTAATCGTAGCAGATGAGACTAACGATAATCGAAAAAAATAAGTGACTACTGATCTAAAAGAATGGAATCCATCCACAATTGAATAGAATTATCATTCCTTAGAGGGCACGCCACCTCTTTTCCAGTAATGAGGAAAAAGATAGGAGGCTTCTCCGGCTCGCAGAGACACCAATTTCACCGCAAGATGTTCATTCTACAGCACAATGGTGTGATAGAAGATTATGACAAATGAGTAATGTAAATTTTGATTCTATATTTATAAGAGATTGAGTTTACATTCACTATTTTTCTGACATGAGATAAGATCTTTAATATTTGTTCTTGAGTGTCAACTTGATACACACTTGCCACGTGCCTTAAATACTTGCCCCAGCAACTCTCATTGAGTAGTTTATTTTTCTTTCATGCTCATATAACTAATCACGAATTAGACTTTCTCATTCATACTTGTTGATATCATGTGCGAACATCGAAGTAGATGATTTTGTTTTGAACTCAGAATCAGTGATCATGGGTTCGCGGTTAGGTCTCAACAAGTGATCGTGAGTTTCTTCAGAATTCGAGACTAGTAAGGTGTTAACTCACATTGTAACTTTCCTCCGGATCCAGATTGATGAGACATGAGCTTATATTGTAACTTGTTCTACAATCATGTAAAATTTATTGGAGGATCTAAAAGAGATGGGACATGCATCCAACTAGAATTCTGAAGTTACTAGTGGTAATTTTCATTTCCATTCTATTCTAAAATTCTTCTGTTATCTTATGAAGGTGGGATTAAATCCTTAACTCTCAGAAAACGTCAAACATAGAGCATGACACAAGTGACCACTGATGGGTCTTCCGGCCAAATACAATTATAAAAGGGGCAAATACCTCTGCATACGACGAACAAGCTGCAACACTGCCCCGCCGTCAGAGACTGTTGCTTCGTCACTGTTTCTCTCTAGCTCTCGACCACTATTTTGCACACTGAAATGTCTCAGGGAAGAGGCAGTGCAATTCCAGCAATAGCGGTTATGGTACTCACGCTGGTATATCTCCTCTCCCAGACTGAGCGTGCTGATGCTGCAACCTATTCGGTCGGGGACGCTGCAGGCTGGACCTTCAAGGTCGCCAAATGGCCTAAAGGGAAGAGCTTCAAGGCCGGCGACCTTCTCGGTAAGGTTCTCACCACACATTTGCACCTAACTTGAATAACATGATGTTTGTTGGGCATTGAATGGACATATTCATAGCTAGAGATTCTAGTAATTTATCACAAGGAATAAAAATTGTGATGCTTTCAATGAAAGGAAAGAGGACAATGCTATTAAAATCTCATGTCACTAATTCTTAAGAATATCGAGAAATTGACAGAATTGAGAGAATTCTCAAATTTTACCAAATACAGCAGATTTGGGACGGAAAATGGCACTGTTGACTTTTTTCCTTCCAATTAGGCCCTTGTGGGCCTTTCTGGCCTTCGAGTACTCCATTCCGTCCATGAAATTCCACTCCATTCTGCGAGCATCACATCATTACCAATTTCGGTTTAAATGTATGATATGCATCTTGAGCAAATATAAAGATCTTGCTGGTTTTCTTTTGTGCCACTTAAGTAGTCAGATCTAGGAAATGTGAGATCTCAGATCGAAGGCCACGTACTGATCTTATATACATCCCTGTGCAGTGTTCAAGTATAGCAAGGGGGCTCACAATGTGGTGGCAGTGAACAAAGGAGGCTACAGGACTTGCAAAGCTCCAGCAGGCTCGAAGGTATTTCAGTCGGGAAAGGATCAGATAAAGCTGGTGAAGGGGGCGAACTACTTCATCTGCAGCTTTGCTGGTCACTGTGAGGGTGGGATGAAGATTTCTGTTAATGCAGCATAGAGAATTGAATGACAAAACAACCTTCACCCTATATATTACATCTGAAAAAGAGGTCGTGCTTTGCTGGGTGTGCTTACCTTTAGCGACTTGCCCGTCCTGATAATACGAAAATAAATAAATAAAAGGGCACTGCGTTTGCTGCGCTCTAGCTTCATGCTGCAACATTTTACGAGATCCTATCAGTTTTCTTCAAGCAAATAGAGCATAATTGGAGAATCAATGCGGAGACAATCTCAAAATGCCCTCGAGATATGGAAGATCACCAAACTTAACTGACTTTGTAAAATAGATTGCTGACAATGGATTTAACTCGGTATAAGAGATGCACAATTAACACGTTTTGAGATTAATATTGTTCTGATGTCATTTGTTGGCATTGGAGCCGCTCTGACACGTTGTGAAGAGAACTGCTCCACTACCGCTTTTAGGAGAAATCTCCATGATTATTTATTGTTGAGGTATTTAGTAACCATCTGCGAGCCCGAAGACGATCACCATGTCCCTGACAACATAGCTCATTGACCTCCGCCCAGCTGTTGAGGTACTCTGTTACATTAACCTCTTAATATTGTCAACGTTAAACTAGAAATTTCAATTCTGTTTCCTTGAAAACAACCCCCAAGCCCCATATTTCTTTAAGCACAATCAATTTACCGGAGTATTGTTTCCTCCAAATTAATTTTAGAAAAGAAAGACAATGATCATGCTTTCGATGAAAAGCACATCCTCTTGAATGTTGCAATCCACAGTCAATAAACTTTTCCGACATGTTTTTCGAGAAATGGATATGGAAATTGAAGGCCGCTGATTAGGAAATTTTGATCTTTCATGGGCAGGCAACTCAGTTCTTTTCTGGTCCCTCTTGGTTGATCATGTTTCCTGTCCCTCCTTGTGCAGGCCATGGATCGTGTATATTCCCGGGAACGTACAGTAATATGCAAACCTTTGCAATCAATTTGTCCTATTACTTCCTTGTTTCAGTTTTGATCATCGTCTTTGATCTTAACTAGATGCGAAACAGAGATATAAACTCAACCGGCTTGGAAATGCTGAGTTTCGTTTCTTCATATTTGCGCCGGTAGTGGTGGGAGATAAACAGTACCTTCGGCAACGGGACAGTGCTAGCTCCATCTTCAAATTCCACGAGTTCTGGGTGTGGAGGGCATTATTTGTGCGATACAGGTTCAGTTACAAGCTCGTGATTGTCGGTGTACTGCTACTAGCTTCCGTGTTCTTGTAGAACGTTGGCTTGATGGGTTTTGGCGTAATTTTTGTTCCATTAGACATCGTATCCATTGCGTAACATTCTGATTCTGATCATCTTCAACTGACTTCAAGATGGACTACGTATTTTATGCTGATGTTTCTGCTTACCGCAAGTTCCTCACTCAGGGAATATTAGGATATATGATACCATATTAAATTCCTATGTTTCATTTATCATCTATTAATTGTTTCACGTTTTAGACTTCCAAATATAGCATTAACAAATATAAACTTGACTAATAAATTGTTCCATACCAGCATCGTCTCAGGCGATCCATTGACCACATTGTTGGGTTATGAGTTCAACCCCGATGTTGGACCAGAGCCCGTTCCCCAGCCAGTTCAGCGGCGGGTTCCGAGAAACCCTGACCTCGATCGATTGACTATGACCACTACACAAGCCAGCTGCCATGGGCGCCGCAGGAGTGTACGGTCATGGGCTGTGCAACCCAGCGCTCTCGCCTTCGGATTGCAGGACATGCATGGGGATCAGCCGTGGACCAGACGATCCAGTGATGTCATAAGAGACTGGGCGTCCGGGTGCTACTTCAGGACTGCAGGCTGAGGTACAAAGAATACCGATTTCAGGAGTAGCGATCCACACCACCACCTGAGCCACCAGCTTCATTTTGCAGAGCACGCCCTAAAGGTTGAAGAATGCTGAAACTGTCTGNTCCGAGCAACCCTGACCTCGATCGATTGACTATGACCACTACACAAGCCAGCTGCCATGGGCGCCGCAGGAGTGTACGGTCATGGGCTGTGCAACCCAGCGCTCTCGCCTTCGGATTGCAGGACATGCATGGGGATCAGCCGTGGACCAGACGATCCAGTGATGTCATAAGAGACTGGGCGTCCGGGTGCTACTTCAGGACTGCAGGCTGAGGTACAAAGAATACCGATTTCAGGAGTAGCGATCCACACCACCACCTGAGCCACCAGCTTCATTTTGCAGAGCACGCCCTAAAGGTTGAAGAATGCTGAAACTGTCTGGTGTTCCATGCTATAACTATATACATAAACTTAATGCATGTATACGTATTCTTTTGAATGCATGTCTACTTAAATTCATGCACATTTCGGAGTTCACGGATATCCCAGCTGAGAAACGATCTCACAATTCCGGTTTATTTCGTAGCTTTATTGTAAATGTAATTACAAACCCAAGCAATTCTTATGGCTTTTGGGATTAGAGAAGTATATGGGTGCGATCCATAACTTACTTTCTGAGGGATGCATTTGGAGCTTAATTACGTATAGTAAGTAAATGGGAAAGTTCATCAATGGCAAAAAATTATGTATAGTCTTATTCGACGTGGGGAGGGAAGGCCGATGTTTTTTGGTAGATATTCGAAATGGGGAGGGTGGGAGACGACACTGTTCACTAAAAAAAATTAGACATTAGTGCCATTGGATTGTACGATATGACATCTTTGTTTCTTCTCCCTGTTGGTACGGGCTGTCTCTACGCTCCAGTTAATATATATATATATATATATATATATCAAGTGTCTGGAGCTCATTGAGCCGGATTGCTTTGGGCCTTTTGTGTGGCGTCCGTACGGTATCTTATTGTTGAATTTCTCTCAACCTATTAATTTGCACGTTGAACCATATTCACCCGAAAATTTTTTTTTTGCTGCTGAATACGGTATCTAAGCAGCTCTCACCAATGATGAAATAACATCTTTTTTTTAATGTGAAATTCTTAATCAATCACCGAAAATTTAAACCAAACACCATGCAGCCTTTTGTTGGCATTTCAATTTTTTCATGTGAAATTCTTAATCGATCACTTGGTGATGTTGCCCTGGAATCCGCACACATTCTCAACAATTTACATCTTGGTGGATCACTTTGCCTTGCGTGCTTGGACTTTTTTTTTTTGGCTCGTGATAAGTCCCATACCGGTAAGTGGGCAAGACGTGAGCTCCCATGACAATCCGATTTGCTTGGTTACCATATATGGAACTCATCTGGGGAGGTGAATGAAATAACCCCAGAATCCCACATTGCTGCTGCATGCAACTTACGAAATCTTTACTTCCGATAGGTAACTTATTTGCCTCAATCTTCCAAACAGAATAATCCAGCAATCATATTTTAGAAAAGAAGAATTTCAATCTACATAAATGTATGGCCGAAGACACAGTTCACAGGATTTTAGAGATCGGAAATTATTCTTATAGGTGCAGACGGCCTCTACTCCAAGTTGCTCCAAGAATGCAATTTTTCTCGCTTCTCGGACATAAGTCTGTGTTAGGATGGACAGAGCTGCAACACGGTTGCTGGGGATGTGCCTGATTGCTCGACCAAAATTTGGACATCTCAGCAAGAAATTTCCTCGGCCTTGCTTAAATCCTCCATGTTTACAGTCACCCGTAAGCCGGTATTCAGTAGACTACTGACCATTAACTGGATATGGGATTTCAGAGCACCAGCCAGTGCCTGGCCAGGAGAAATACGCAGTTCTCCATCGGTAAGCGTTCACAAATAAAAAAAAATGCAATAAATAGAAAATAAAGTGCTGACAAAGCGACATGACAGAATTTTTTGTATTGGTTCTAAAGTGTGATGGAAGAATATATAACTATATGTAGAACACAATCTCATGTAGACCAAAAAATTCGACAATTTTCCAGTGAAAAAGAAGAGAACTATAAAAAAATTTCATGACAGATTGCTCGAGATGCCGAGAGAGCATATTTGCAAAAGAAAACCAGAGACGGAGAGGAGGTAATAATGACAAAATCTCGATGGACAATTGAGGTAAGTGGAAATATATCAAATGGCCCATCATCTCGGATGCAAGGAGAGAGGAAAAAGAAAAGGACAAACGAGATATAATTAATAGACTTCTATACTGCATTTTGGATTTGAATATAAGCGCTGCGAGTGGCATCAGCAGCTGCAGCATAAGTAATTGGGGAGTGATGGAAGCGACAGCTTTTAATAAGGTGGGCCTGGATCACCATGAATCTCGGGAAAGTGACTTAAAGAACAGGTCAATGATGGGAATTGTGTGTGAGGTTTCCAAGAGGAAAAATATCTTCCGGTAAAAAAGAATCTGGTGCTAAATAAACCGAACTAAAGAGGAATGCATGTCAGAAATTTTTCCTGAAAGAGAAGGCACTTGTATATCAAATTAGCATTACCTTGCGATCCTCAGGTTTTTGGTGCTTGATGACTTCCAAATGCCACTCACTCACAAGTTTTTGAAGTTCAACTGCAACGCTGCCCCTTCTCATGTCAGGTAGACTCTGGCATAGACAAAGTGCATATACATAAAACGAACATCTACAGACAAATATACCTCTCTTTTGACAGGTTCTCTCTTACTTAATCAGACGTTTTCCTAGTGAACTTGGAACCAGCATGCAGTAGATAGGTCACCAATTTCCTCCTCTAAGATGTTCAAAATAATACATTCAAAAGCATCTAATATGACTGCTTATTCTTCTATCTCGGGGATATGCAATTGCTATAGATGGTAAATAGATGAAGAGTAATAAATACACATACTTGATGAAACTCACCTCATTTAAGATGCGAATGACAGCAGCAGCTTCCTCAGGTTTGCCTTCTAGTAGAAGACCCTGCACAGGAACCAGATGTGCACATCATCTAATAATCTTGATCAATTGCCTTGATATCTAATTGAATTTAGCAAATTATTGCATAATAATTATATTTTTCCAACATTACACTAAAACTATTTGCATTCTTTCATAGTAGACCACCTTAGTGCATGCAATTGCTGTTCCAAGGCTATGCTGCTTCATTGACTGCGATCTTAACTCCTCAATTTTCCATATCAACTGAGCATCTCCTACAGGACAACCCCAAATGCATAAAAAACCAAAGCCATAGATCTTGCAAAATTACTATATTCAGCCAGCTGAAATCATGATGTGAAAAGTTATGCAGAAACAATTAAAAAAGAAAAGAAAATAACTGTCTAAACCTCTTCTTGCAGCAAAATTCATCCATATCTCAAAAGTAGCCTTATGCAATTTCACCCCTGCCTTGACAAATCTCTTTGAGTACTTAGCCAACAAATCCCAGTTATCTGTTTTATAGCATATGCTGCAGATTTTTCCAACAAAATGTCATTTACAATTACTAATAAAGCCGAAGAGATAATCAACAATTATCAGCAAGTTACAGCACGAGGAAAGAGCTCGGTTAACATCAAGATGAGAAATGGATGTATAGACAAAATTGACTTTCAATCATCATGTCAGTGTATATAAATTAGATTTGAGTTTGAGTTAGCTGGAGATTCACATAGGACAGTATATTGGACACTTAAAAGAATTTCTGCAATCTTCCTCATTCAAACAAATCAGTGGCTACTTAAAATAAGCTTCAGATGTTCAATTCATAAGAAAATTAGAGTGATTCACAAGAAAATTAAAGCCTCTTAGAAACATAAGTAATTCTAAGCATGAGTTTTCACAGCTCCAATAACATGTCTAACACTACGAGGCATTGGATATCCTATTGCCTTTCATCTTTCAGAGCGAACAGCTAAATGGGATTACCGAGTTGAAATTAGTACACACAAACATTTGTAATATATGCTGGTACATCCTGAAATGGAAGATTCTTGGAATGCTATCATAGTAAACAGAGTGTGAACCGGTTAGAATCATATATTCAAGGAACTATGTAAAAATGAAAAACCACAACCTTTGATGCAGCTCAATCCAAAGGTAATTTTTGCAAAACCAGAATCCTAAGAACAATGATGAAAGAATATTGGTAGCATGATTCCTATAAGGCATCTGAAAGAATATCAATACCTACCTGAAAACAATATCTGCTGTCCCAGGCTGCAAGGGCAAATCATTCCTTTTCACAAGTTTCATTACTTCCTCCATAAGTGTAGCATCATCGTGCTGCTTTGCATGGGACTATGAAAACATTTCAAGTTAACATAAGAATACATTACTATTGACAGAAATAATCACCACAGTGTATTTCAATGCATCGGTACCAGTAAGTGGTGGGCTGATGCAACAGAAGGAGTCAAACCATACACATTATGCTTCCACAGAGTCTTCTTTCCTGGAAATGTAAAACAACTTAGAATCCATCTAAAAGTTTTTAAATACTATACAAAAGCTTTGCAACTCGGAACATAACAAGTATACTATGATTTGAGGGTTTCAAATGCCATCATTCAAGTGATAAATTGAATCTTGATTCATAAAGGAGACAAGTTCTACAGACCTCTCCTCACATACCCGTATACAAGACAAATAGAAAATAAATAAATAAACCGGAGTGCATATGTAGATTGAATAAATGAAGACATACTCCTGTAGTCTTATGAGGAAAACTAGAACTTAAGAATGATGAACGCAAGAATATATAATTTGCTACAATTTGGGAAAACTTAGAACCATCTCTATTTTTAGTCATTCTACTCATCGTGCTAACTGTGACAAATGCACAGACGTTTTTAGCTGGAAAAAAAACTTATTGTTCACAAAATTAAGCTGAAGAAAGTTTTCAGTACAGCACACCACCTCTATCCAGCATAGCCAAGTCTGTATTGAATAAGTTATGTATATAATGGCGCAATTTTCTTGCATGCAACCACCACTAATACATTAAGGAAAGAGATAATATGTCAGAAAATTGACACTGAAGCTGCGCTGAAAGAAGAGTACCATAGTCAAGAGCACCAACACGGACACATGCTTTTGCAACTTCTCGGCAAAGGTGACAGTTGAAGTTTTCATGAATACGAAGATTTGACAGTCTCTGCAGTAAAAACAAAAGGGGTCTTGAGATTATCAACTTTAGGACAACAACTTCAAATTGTAAATCAAAGAAAAGAGTCTTAACTAACAAATTTTCTAAGTTTGTCCAATGCATCAAAGAGAAGTTTAACATCCTCGCGGTTTTTACAGTTATCAATCATAGACCACGTCCAAGCATTTGGAGCCATGGTTCTCTTGGAATTTACGGATTCAAGAATTTTGTCATGCAACTCTTTCACAATGTCTGCAAGAGAAGATGACCGTCAAAATATCAAATATGGGAACATAGAATTTAGAAACACACTTCCCCAGAGCAGAACAGAGTAAAAATAACCTGTGGGAAAATCACCATCTATGCTTGCTCCAGAGGAATATGAGGCATTTTGTATTATCGAGTGGGATCCCATTGACAAGCCATTGTCTTGAATTGGCCCTATCAGTTTCAAGCAATGAAATTTCATTATTGGCTCTCAAAAGAGCAGCCACAAATTTCTTTCAGTAGGAAGTCAATGATGGAACAAAAATAACCGAAATCCCAGCAAAGTTGCGAAATTTTTGTCATGTTGGGGAAATGGAAGCGTCTTTTTCAAACTAATTAGGGATTATAAAATTTTGCCACGTAGGCTCAGTTTCATTACCTAATGAACAAAGCAACGCAGACAGCTTCATTAAGAGCATGCATACAAATGCAGAAGGGAACTTCAAAGACAGAGAAGTAAAATACCAAATTTCTTACTTCCAATCACACGTTTTTCATTAAAATCGGAGCTGACAACAGGAAAGAGGTGCCAATAACCTGAGAAAAGGAGGGAACCGAAAGCGGAGTATGAGCTCTGATATCTGGTAATATGTTGCAGCTCACCGCAAGAGGACTCAATAATGCGGCATCTTGCTGAGCTGAGGCGAAATGAAGATTTGAGAAGACGTGATACGGTTTGCATCGCGAGAACCAACTATGCGGTGACAGACTTTCAGGGTTTGGTAGACAAGGCGGGAGCAACAAGAGCAGATGAAGCGAACGAAGCTCCAAGAAGCTACTCAAGAAGCCAATGAGAACGCCGAGAGGAGAGAGAGGAGTGAGGAGGAGGTCGAAGCAGTCGATGTCAGGTATCAGCGGCCGCCGACCAACACAATGAGCAAGCTGACGAGAAGGCTTTCAGCAATGCTGCAAAAGGCATAGTAGCTGCAGCATTCAGCCACAGACAACAGAGGAGACTACAGAACAGAAAGGAAGCGCAATATAGGAGACGCCCGATGGCGGTGGCAGCCGGGATGTACAGAATCTCCGAGCTGGAGAAGAGAAGCACGAGTAAACGGAAGCTTGAAACCGCCGGAGCTGGAGACAAGACGCACGCACAGGGCAGAGCAAGGTGAAATCGCACCTGAGGACTGAACGTACGGAGGCCAGAGAGCTTCGACCCGTTAACAGCCGATTAGGGATTTTAGGGTTTCCTCAGAAAATAGAGCGCTGATGGTCTGCGGAAACATAGATGAATCCAACGGTTGAGATCTTTTAGTATTTTAATTTTTTGGTTAGGTGGGGTCGGATCCTACCGGTTTTTTCGGGCGGGGCCCGCAAATTTTGAGCCGGTTTTCTAATAGCCGACATACTCCCACGTTTTAATTTAGTCCATATCTACGGTTTCCAAGGCTGTCTTCCTTGTAAGACCGTCACTCTATCCTCTTATTTATTTTTTATGTTAGGTTTTTTTTTATATCGGTGTTATTTAGTACCGTATCTCGGACGATCCATTATACAAACTATACATCTTTATTAATCACTAAATATCAACTTTAAAAATTTTAAATCATAAATTCAAGATACTAATTATTATCAACTTACTAATAAATTAATCTTATGGAGGTAATTTTTTATGTTAGATATTTCATTTTGATTAAAACTTTATATTATTTTTTTTACTTATTTTGAATTGAAAATTTTTGTATTTATATGGGAGCATAGTTTTTAAAACCGGACCG
>CXYZ01010240.1:401021-411188 GCA_900006705.1 Sonneratia caseolaris
ACCCCCCACCCCCAGCTCTCGAAGGTGTGTGTGCCACGTTCTGAACAAAATTTTCGACGGTTTTATCTTGTGATATAACATCAAAAAATATCAGCCCAATTGCAATAGAATAAGTAAGTGTTAATTACTCGAGTTCTTACTCATTATTAAAAATCTTAGTGATTTCATGGCTTATTTCTCATATTATGAAATGTTATTATTTAAGATTTTGTTGCAGCTCTATGTTCATCAGGACACGGTACAACGTTAAATCCTGAGTGGTGATTCGGTGGTGAATTTAAGGGGCTCGTGGGTTTTCAATGAAGAGACAGCTCTCCTAGTTCAAAAGAGGATCACTGTTGCTGCTTTTTTTCCCCTTGTTAATTTCTTTTCTTCAAAATGTTTCGTTCCAAATTTATTATTTTCATTTAATATTCAGTTTCACCTTTTTGATAATTCACACGTTTTTTCTTTAATTTTCCGGTTAAAATATTCATATGCAGCTGTCCCGTAAAGAACAAGAACATCTCTTCTCCTATTTTGGCAAAATTACATGTGCATCTCGCGAAAATCAAATTATCTAGACCAGGTTGTTGGCATGGAAAAAGATGCTTTTTTTTTAATGTTGCAGTTGGACTCGGACAGAATATGTCATTTGTTGATTACTTAGTCTTGATCTCAAATTACCATTTAAAGGGTCAGAGCAAGTCGTATACATAACTTCGATATTTCACCAATTAGGTATCTAGGGTTTTTGAACAGCCCCTAAAGAATAGTTTCTCGGTTATAAGTGATATTCATCAATTTCGGGTTTAATTGATCCCAAGCTTTTTCCATCTGCAATGAAATGAAAAATAAGATTCGTATCATTTTATTATTGTTTTTCCTTTTCTATTTTAAATGCAGGCATAATTTCTATGTAAATACTAAATGAGGCATATTTGTTAGTGCATATGGTGACGGCCAACCATTTAAGCATGTAGAGTGGATTGTGCTGAGGAGATTTCGATCACTCAGAGGATCGTGAACCGACCTTCTTGTTGCATATATGGGAAAAAAACTTTATTTAAATCGGTTTCTATTCGAAGGAGACCAGTCTTCACCATGGATGAACGAATATGCTATTATTAGTTCACCACGCCTGCTGTTGCACGTATTATACATGTACAGATGTATGTAGATGGGTTAGTTAGTTTGATGGTGAAGAAATTTGGTAAATTAGAGATTTATGAAGCTGACGCTTCAATGAGGAATACTGCATCTCATCTATGTCAGCCCAGTCTCACAATTTGTAATTGACATGCTAACCTACCCTGTGAATATTCAACTTTGTTGTTTCCAACGTCCGGAGAACACCGAAAAACCAGTGAAGATGAGAAAGGTGGCTTCTAGGTAGGTGGCAACGCCTCTGCCATAAAAAATCATAGCTTTGAGTATCATGAATAGAAACTTAAGGGTGGCTTATAGGTAGGTGGCAACGCTCTGCCATCAAGAATCATAGTTTCTGAGTCTCCCAAATAGAATTTTCGGTGGCACTTCTTTCCTTAGCCTTTTTATATTTTTGTTATGAAATTTTTTCGTACTTCTTCTTTTTCTTGAGTCATATTTTTCCTTCTTTTTCAAGCTTTCTTGAAAGAGTAGACAAGTAACCCGTAAACATCTAAATTAAATAAGTACTTTGACTATTTTTCAAATTTAGCATGCCATTCTTAGTGTATTCTAACTAATCATCAATTGTTGTTATGACAGATGAGAACTTGTTACTTTTCTTCTTCATGGTCGCAGGATGATCGCCAATCGTGCTCGTTCGCATTGACCTCACCATGTTTATCCTGAGGTTAATTCTATAGTGGATCATAGCCGATTTCCATCTTAGAATATTGTGATAAAATCCAATCTACTCATGTGAAGTACATAGGTTGTCAAGCGGGCATCTCCTCATGCTTGCTCAAAGTTAAACTAGTATTTTCCGACGAGCATCGTTCACCAAGTCAAAGTCACCAAATGTTTTGATCAATTTATTGTCATATTTATCAGTTGAGATTTTGATGTAAGAAAGATGTATTGAGTGGATACAGGCAACGAATGCATTATTGTTGTCATGGCTACTGTTTTCCCCATAATCGATTATTGTCACATGGCCAGTTACTGTAAGTGAATATATATATATATTTATGTTATTATAGAGGAAGACAACATTTATTTCATCTTTGAGTCCCCAAAAATACCCTTTATTTAATTTGATTAATTGGTGATTAATACAGTTAGAAGTCATCATAACGGTTTACTAAATAACAAAACGAAATTAATCAATTGGGAGGACATGCATGTATAGTGGATCGAATCTACACTATAATATTATAATAGAGTTAGAAATCACTATTACAATTTATTCTAAAATAAATAACGATATGATTTATTATTTATTATATCTTATTTTCTAATAGTAAAAATATCACATTATCACATGTGCTCACGATCAAGTGGTCACTCACACAACCCCACAACGTTCACTGTCATCCCCACCATCACGCCTCATAGTTAATTCAATTTATTCATGTGCAGTTCTTTATGAAAATTAATTTGACAATTCTTAATTAACCATACAAATTGAGGAAGAAAATAAAATGATTTCGTGTAATTGTTTCCTACTTATTAAATTGTGTAGTAATTAAAATATCGAATTTTTTCTTTTGTGTGTTTATGTATGGCTAGGACTAAAAATCCTAACACAAAAAGTCAACCACGTGTAAAGCCTTTCGCACTTGACAAATGGTGAGACATACTTTTCTAGCAGCCCCTCATTGCTTTGAGCTCCCATGATCAATTGGAGCATCATAATAGAGATCATAAGCTTCAATTATTGATTGCACGATAAGTTTTACATTCACCACTCCTAGATGTGTCTGTCCTCATCACAGTACTCTTAATATATATTACAGATATATTTTTTTAGAAGCATTGCGAATTTGATTAAAGACTAAATTACAAGAAAAGTTCCAAAACTTTGGCTTCTTTTGACACTACGTTTTAAAATTTTAATTTTGATTGATTCAATGCTAAAAAATTTTATTTCATAACTCACATAAGTTTTACATATAACGAACCGTTAAATAGGAGATAACATGTTAATTTTTACTGATATATCATGTTAATGTGGTAATTTAATCTAACATGACACCATTGCATCACAATTTTATATAAAATTAATATGATATATTATTATCATATCATATCATATCAAAATTTCCATATTGATGTGCCATGTCAACAAAATTTAAAATTCATATAATTTATTTAAACGGTCCATTACGTTTAGAACTTACACGAGTTATGCAGCAAAATTTTTATGATAGAATTGATTAAATTATTCAAGTTTTAAGATCGATTGAGCCAAATTTGAAGTTTTAAGACTTAATATAAAAAATATTGTCAAGATTTTATGATTTTCACTATAATTTTTCTTTTGATTAAGGAACCGTGGTAAATCAACATACTGTGGGTTGGTATAGTTGAGCTGAGTTTTGGAAGGCCTTTGATTTCTTAACTAATCATCAATTGTGCATCATTCATCGAATTTACCATGATGTTCATCTTTATGTTATGTCATCTTAGGTAGTGGCAATATGCCATGTCAATACCACGCAAGTTGCTGTTAGTTACGTCAGCAGAATAGACGTGTGTCATGTGTGATGAATCGATGGAAAAACAAATGGCACTAAAATAGATAAACGATGCACAATCATCATCTTACTTGAATACATAAAAAAGGTACATATTCAATTTGAGAAACAACTGTTGAGGAATGAAATTCTACATACAAAAAATAATACTTAAGATTATGATATATAAGAGATCGAGTATTATTATTATCTTATCAATTTAAATTTTTAGGTTATATATAAACACATCACTCTTATAAGTCTGTTAGAAATTCTATATGTTATCAGAACTAGTTATCATGTAAGCTCATCCCTCGACAAGGTTTGAGATCGAAAGAAAAAATGTCCACTCACGGTATTTGTTGAGACCGATTGCTCGACTAGCTATTGAGTTTGTTGATCCCCTTATTCAAGCATAAAAAAGAATATCCGATTTGTAAACAGTCGTTGAGAGCATGTATTAAAATTATTAAAGTTGAGAAATGTATAAGATATAGGGTGTCATTATCCTATCAACTTGGATATAAGCTCCATAAAAAATTCTACAATTGTGATATTTAACAAAAATATTAACCCAAAAAAATACTTTTAAGTTAAATTCTACTTGGAACGAGCAAGAGAAACGAGTTGAGGATAGCACTCCAGACGATGTCGTGTCCAATCTTCTTTTCTTTTTAAGTAGAAGAAAAAAAGAAAACGTATAGTTTATTCCCAGAAATCCCATTAGGTAAAGACTAAGCCACAGCGAGAAAACTCTAAAGCTAAACAAACCTAAGCGGCTCAGGTATTATGCGCAGGCTTGGGAGAGAAACGTTAAGTATCAGAATGGCAGCAGCATCACTATTAACTTCAAAATTAAAAGGTTCCAAAAAGTGAAATCGAGAAACATTGAAGGATAGAAACATAAATGTAAGACCAGTAAGTAAAATTCTTTGTTTCGTGTAAAGGTTACTACGGCAGCATGAATTTTTTGTTAGTTAAACTCGTCGTAATTTAGCAAATCTGCAAGGATGTCAAAGCAAAGGGGCGATTGGATATAGGATTAATTGACAAAATCAGGCTGGAGATATGGCCAATTTTTTGTTGAACCAATTAAACCGGCTTCCGGGCACGATCCGTATCTAATACCATTCGATGCTACTTATCATCATCACCATCGTCGTCGTCGTCGTCATCATCAAAATGTGGGGTTACGATCCACACTNCTCGTCATCATCATCATCATCAAAATGTGGGGTTACGATCCACACTTCACCTCCACCAAAATGATTGGGGGATTGCCAGATAGACCTATAGTATCAATTCAAGCTAGCCCGAAGAATTCAAGCTATGTTGGCATGGCCCAACATCTCCGTCAGCAAGAAAATCCCAACACTTCAAGGCGTATGCGCCGCCCCACGGGCAGCCCGGCAAACAATTAGTTGTATTTTAAAAATAAATTTAAATAATTTTATATCTCAAAATAATTTTTTAATATAGTATAATTGACCGATTATTTATATATAGTTAATCATTCATTAATTTATCTCATAATTTTCTTTTTATTATATATATATATATTTTTTATTCTTGGGACGACATAATTTTTTTGGGTAATACCGGCTCAGCTCTGTTTATTTTTTTGCTGTGCCAGAACGACCGGATATTTCAAGCGGCTCAAAAACCCAAACCTAGGCACAATTTTTTTACATTATACCCCGGATAGGGACTAGTTTTTGACAGATCTACTGTGGAGTGTTTCCCAACATAGGAATCATTATTAGAACCTCACATTTGGCGTTGGAAATTTTAAGGATTAAATGACTCAATTAAACACAAAATTTTCTAGTCCAACATGAATTTTTTCACGTATTTCAATCAAATACCGAATATATGTCATTTATTGAGTCTAGCAACCTTCTTTATCATTAAATGGGGAATTAGGTTGATATTTGTCTCATCCAATAAACGAGGAATACGGGCCAGGACTTTAGAAGCTCTCCACACTACGTCACAAGTTGGCACACTTTGTGAAGGAACAATTCACATATGTGGAAGTATGTACGGTCGGATCATTCTTTAAAAATCCGAAAAACAGGTAATTGGGGTCATTCTTTAAATTCAACGACGTTCACCAAAATTTGGAGATATTAAAATCTATCAAGATTTTGCTTGATTTCTCAATCACTGTACTCATTTTTATATATACACACATATACATATATTTATATAACCTGTAAGTATTTTTTTATACCATCCGATATCTACAAATACAATTGATATAACCCAATCGAGTCAAGCAAAAAAAAAAAAAAAGACATAAAACTCTTAAAAACATAAATTTTCTATTCATTCATAAGATTTTGATCCGATATCTGATTTAAAGGGAACACGTATTGGATTATTTCAATTAACTCATCTGAATGTATGTGTATATATTCCATGAGGATAGCATACCAAAAGATCAGATTGAAGGGAAAGTTGAGAAGTTTCCTCGAGGGCAGAAGTCCGCGCCTGTTGTTTTCATATCAACTCTTTACTTAGTGAGATTTTGTACCTCCCACGAAGTTTTAGACATTTCTCTTCCACACCTAATATTTCGTAGTCATGGACCAATAGCTCTTACGTTAACATCAAATACTGTTGGTCAAGAAACTTAGTCCGAGCAACTTGTTCGTTTCAAAATTTGAATATAACACCGATCGGTAAAGGTACTCGACTCATGCATCAATCATTGTTTTAGAGTTTGCATAGGGCACGCCAAGCTTAATTGAGAAAAGAAAAAATGGATCAAATTTCTTGCAATGGTATATACTTTGTTGTCTTCGATTAGGGTAAAAGGGAATTAAAACTGCATAAGCTACATGTCTCGTTGTCCCATCATCATATTGAAAAATTACCATTACACACATATATGAAAAATTATGTTATATTTTCTTTTTATAAGTGAATTATAAAAAAATTTCATAATGCCTTATTCAGTTTTAAATATTTAATTTTCTTACATCATTAAGTCGTAATTGTCAACCGTAATTGAGTATGTGCAAATCGTTATTTATTAATATTTTCATGACAAATATATCATACCATGCTGATGATGTAATGTGACACATCAGCAATTTGGTGCCACATCAGCGGATGACTAATAACATCAGCACATCTACCATGGATATTGATAAATAGGATTTAATGATGTAATTGAACCAAACAGATAAGATTGATTATGGTTATTTGAAACTTTATAATTCACTCATAAAAATGGACAAACTTTTATTACTTTCATTACAGTTTTCCTTATGATATACATATATGTATCTGACCGGTATCCATCACGCATATGTATTACACGCTATTCCATGCTACGCACGGCAGGCAATGAAAAGAAAAAGAAAAATCTGCATCTGATACTAGTGAGGAATCGAGAGAGATTGTGCTTGCAGTGAAATATCAAATATAGAGAGATATAAAAAATATATATATTGAGTGGTGAATGTAAATTTCCATCGATCATTAATCACAAGATTGCATTGGAGAGAAGCTGTTGAGAGAAAAGAGTCCCTGTGAGCAAGAGACATATGTGAAGTCAGAAAGCAATTACAAGACTTATTGTTAAGAAGAAAAATCAAGAACTTCTTTATTCTCTTGATTCAAGTACAAACTTTTAAGTTCGATTAGAATAGTTAATAATTTTTAATTGTTATCAACGTCTACCATATTTACAGCTTCTGTAAAAAAAAAAACCCATTACAATTTATTAATAGAATAGTTTACTTCCGTCAAGATTTTTCAATAAGTTTGTATGTATGGTAGAAGGGAAAAAAAATCGAAAGTAGTCGATTATATTATATTACTTGAATTTAACAGTTCATAGGAGAATTGAAATATTGGCTAAAATTCATGATTTTTCAAATATGTACTATGTTAAAGGAGATGATTACAACAGAAGTCTTACAGTTTATTATTATTTACAGTTAAGTTATATATATATATATATTTAAAATGAATTTTCTAGTTTTACATATTTGATTTTATTATACAATTTAATCTTAAATTTTAACAATTAACTAACATAGTTGTTATTTATTGATGCATGTATAATGACATGGTGATAAGTGCTAACATGTCATGATGAGATAGCAAAATTAGATGACGCGTGCCATAATGATGTGATGAAAATATGGCTGACTTGCTATGCCTTGTCTATATGAAATGTCAGTGCAAACATACTATAGAAGCAAATAATTGTCATGTACTAATATTAAGTTACAAAATCAATGGTTAAAATTATGAGTTAAATGTATTACATAACTAAATACATATTATTAAAAGATTATTTATTTTTAAATATTCACTATGAGACCCATATATCACACCCTAAATTATTCATAAATACTAAATTATAGGAGTTGTCAAATTATGATAATATTTTCGTGAATTATATGCATAGAAATGTGACAATATATTGTTTGAAAATTGTTTAATTTGTTATAAAATTCGGTATAGTATAGTTAAGATGGTTGTTAAGTCGTTGTAAGCAGAAATAATGTAAAGTATTTACCAACCGCACTCTAATGTTTTAACTTATACAATTTTATATCACAATGTATGGCTATACAATATAACATTTATAATATGTATGGACTATACAATACTGTGAACCAAACCCAATCTTAGTCCAAAATGCTTTGTAGGTAATGTATTCTCTAATGGTTTTCATATCTCTCATTTTTCTAAAAGGAATAAAATAATTAAAAAAAATTATTGCAGCAAATGGAATTAGTGTATTATGGACCTATGAATATATAATGTAGCAAACAACCAGATCGCCTGTCGCTCCCCTCAGGTCCCTTTCCGGCACCCTCTTAAATCTGTCATGCAAGATTTTCTTCCTCTGCTGTACTTCAGTTTCTCTGTAGCAAATTCCACAGAATTGAAAATCGAAACCAGTAAACGATTTGTCGACGACTGTGACAAGTCAGTTGTGATCAAATCACACGAAATCAGAAATTTATTCAACGGAGTAGGTGCTTTCCCTCTTGAATTATGCGTAGGCCTCTAACCGATCCGATGTAACGTGAAAGTTTAATGCGATCGTCAGAGAATTACAAGAACAAATTTGCAGCTGAAATTTCTGGAAGTGTAATATGGAAGTACATGGGGGATGTTTACGATGAATAATATATTTATATATTTGTCTGTATATTCGTTCTATACGTATATAAGGATGAAGAATACGTCCATTATATCACATTCAAAACATGTCAATGCTTATATTACATCGTTCTTCGCATGGTGACGATGATGATAATTTTTCTAATTGGTTACACATGTTCGATCCACTTTCAATCTGAAACCAATAGATTTAAAGCATTATTTCTTAGGGGTTCACGTCTTTGCATTCCTTAAAATCAACAAATTATGATGATGACTTAATTAAAATAATTTGACACATTAATTCAGGCTCATAATTCGTATCGTCTCGTGTCGTGTCGTGTCAGATAGCCCTCAACCCATCTCCAATCTGTTTAACCCGTATAAATTAAACGTGTTCGAACATGTCGATTGTACAGGTAAACAAATAACACATTTAACATGATAACAATAAGAATTTAGTGAAAATATTTATAATATAATTATAGTAATAGGATTATTATAAGAAAATATAACAAATTAAATTAACAATACACATCTAATAAGTTAAACAATTATGTATGCATTTTAAATATATTTAATTATATAAAATTAAGCATACCTTATCGAGCCAATTATCATACCTCAACTCGAGTCCATCAAACTCCATATAATATCGTGTTATGTCAAAATTTATCACCCCTAATATTACTCTTAAAATAAGATCTCGTCTAAATATAGTAAATTATGAAAATCTATATTTTTAACAACTTTACTTTTAAATGGTTAATCCACCATTAGTTGAAAATTGTCGGTTTCCGCATATTGGTGGCGTGCACCCAAGAAAATTGTGATTATCAAATTATACTATTGATACAAAATATTTTGCTAATTTAACACTTTGTACAATATTTTTAAAATATAACTTTATAATACATTTTAGTACATTTTATTAATTTTTTACTAACGCCGCTAATTTTTGATGACATAAACGACCTATATAACGCTCCTTGAAAACGTAATTTCATATTTGAAATATGTGAATTATCACATGATATATGATGAAACTCACTATCCCTTTCTTCCTTTCTCTCCACACCTCTCTCTCTCCTCTCTCCCTCTCTCTTTCTCTCTCTCTCTCTANGCACCTCTCTCTCTCCTCTCTCCCTCTCTCTCTCTATCTCTACCTCTCAATTTACACTCCATTAAATTTTTTTTACCATTTAATAATATCTAATTTTTTAACTACCTTTTATTTATTATTCTTTTTTTACAAAATGATGATAATATAATATAGTAATATATTAAAAAATAATTGGCACGTAATTCGATCTCAATATTGTTCTTCAAAACATTTTATAATAAAAAGTTAAATTAAAAGAAACTAAAAAATGGTAATAAAATAGTAAAATTAGTA
>CXYZ01010242.1:0-42913 GCA_900006705.1 Sonneratia caseolaris
AATTAATAAAACAATTTTCTAAATAAAATAGTAGAATCCAGGCCAGTCTCAGGTCCACTGGTTTTTTTGGTTCAGGGCCCGACTTTTCCCATGGTTTTCCTTTATCTAAAAAGCCACCCGGATTTTACATAGGGTCTCAAAAACCTGACCATTTTTTGCCGGACTTGGTTCAGGTTTTCCACTTCTCAGTTTTTCAATTTTTCCTTTCACTCCTAATGATAACAAAGACCCAGGAAGCTCCAAAGATTTAATAATAAATCTATCCTATTTAGATATTAGAATATCTCACATATATTAATTAATTTATTCAGCCAAAAGAAAAAGGGGATAACAAAGGCCCCCTTAAATATTTAAAACTGTTGTGATACAGGTGTAATAGCCAACGAACAAACAGATAACTGTACCAAAATTGCAAACATTAATTGAAATGCAGGAACTCAGGAGGCATACGTAGAGGATACTTACTTCATCTTCTGATCCATTCATCCATATGGAAGACCGAGCCTTAGCTTTCGATAAAATAACTAAATCAACATCCCGGACATGATGCAGAGATGCACCCATAAACTCTTCAGAAAGAATACTACAACATTGAACTCCAAGAATTACCAAGATGTAACAAGAAGTTGCTCTTTTCATATTCAGCAAAAAAAATTTTGCGTTTTTCATTAATATGCTTTTCCTGCCACTAAAATCAGGGAAAATGAAAAATGAGGATGCACAACCTACAATAGGAAAAAGGAAAATGTATAATGTTATAGGACTTCAACCGAGCTGCTGTGATCACCTGTTGCTTCTTAATTTGGAATAAGCCATGCAGATGACATTTACAAAAAACAAAATAACTTCATATTAGAAAAGGACAGAATCTCCATCAAAATGTATTACAAACTTTCAGTAAGTAAAGCACATTGAGTGTATGACAGCGCAATAAGCAAGGAGCACATTTTCTATATTTTGCTGAAGAAGTTAAAATAATTATGATTAACCAAGAAAGAAAAACCTCAAGAAATTGCTTGTAACTTCTGTTAAAAGAAGTCCTCCTCTAATTATTTCTAAACCCCATAAATTCAATCAAACAATATTTCCAATATGTACAAAAAAGCTCCGAGGAAGCAGAGCTTGACTCCAGTAAGTGCAAGAAAAACCAAAATAAATCAATACTGAATAAAAAATGAATTCATTCTAAAAATGATAAATTCACAGAGCCATAAAAATATCTTATGGGATCTATAGATTTTTCAACAAGATAAAATAACTTGGATAACAAACATTTAAAAGACGATTGAAAAAGTAGAAAAGGAACTACAACAGTCTTTGACTTGATTGAACTAGGGTTGTTTGACACCTACAAGTAAAAGTGACTTAATAACGCATTTGGCCACAGCCACTGCATGTTGCACTTCTCTTCATCACTAAATGAAGATTTTTTTTTCAAATGGCCCTAACATATGTCAACACCCACTTTACAAAAGAACATCATTGAAAGAAGCAGCTAATAATTACTCATGAAAATCCAGATTAACTAAAGGCAGCCAAGATGCCCTAACAACTAGGTGTATATATATTTCTTGCCAAGATTTAAAAGGGTTAGAAACCTCTTTTTGGGGAAAATTGTGTCATCCACAATGGAAATTGATAAGTGATTCAATTAAGTGTTATATAATCTTCTCCAGTCCATTACTCAAACAATAATAATAATCCTCTCCGGTCAAAAGAAATGGTCTAAGTGAAATCATGTATCGTATTAGGACACCCTGTTAGTAAGTCAAACTGTAGCAACTCAACAGATTATCACAGCCATTATAGATTTCCATTGTTTTATGAGCTACATAATTTTTTCAAAAAGCTTCAATTGTTGTCCTTGTTTTTCATCAACTTTGTCATGATTGGTATTTGTAATGTTGGCAACCTAAACCATGTACAAAACATTTGTTAAACAGGATAACCAAAACCTAGGTCCTTTGTTGATCAACTAGAGAAGCACAAGCATTGACCGTCTCACAATTTATGGAGGCCTTTTCAAGTTAAAAAAGGGTAAACTGATTATAATAACAGATGGGCATCTAGCAGCCACGCTGAAAAAATGACTCATCAGTAAAGAGATTCATAAAAAGATTAAAATTTCCTAATCAAAGGCTACCTAGGAGCACAATACAAACCCTGTTTCACAAAAGTCACTACATTTTCATAAGGCATCGGATAATACAAGACAATAGAATGGCAAGACTTTGTCAGTAACCAACTGACTTTAAGCATAGGAAATCAACTCTACCTGTTTATTGAATCAACTGACGCAACCACATGGTCTGGAAGATGACGGAAGCAATGAAGACCCGTAAGTTCCCCTCCATCCTGTCACAGTTCATTTCAAGCCAAAAAAGAACTTAGAAGATCTTCCTTTCTTTTTTCTTTGTTTTTGAAAATTAGAACTAAGATGATCTTGCCAACTTGAATACGCAACAGGACTTCTTAACCTGATTTTTGCTAGGAAGTCTAAATTTAATTACACTGGATTTTGTGTAAATGACAAAACATATCACATATTCAATTATAAATATCAAATACAATTTACAATTTCTCTATTGCGTGCTCAAAAAAACAATAAGTATCAAATACAACTTTGGCCATATCATTTTCTAATAAGAAGTCAAAATCTTGACAAATCAAAGCAAACAAGATCTGTGACCTCTGGCAATACATACTACTACGAAGTTATCGTCCACCGGGAATATTATCCCTGTAAATGAAGACATATAACTATCAGTCTTACTACAGTTGGACATGACTTCTTGGAGAATCCACAGAAGCAAATAATTTCTGCTCATCAGAGGAAGTTATTAGAAGATTGGTAATGATTCGATAGTTTTTTCACACGCGTCTAGGCTCCTGTTGTCATGTTTTTAGGTCTTCTACAAAACCTGATGATGGTAATTTGGCACAAGATCACTTGTAGATTTGTCTTCTTTTAGTACTCCTTATAAAGCAGATCTTTCTCAGTCAGATCTGAGCTCAGAAAGAGAGAGAGCAGGGGGATTAGAGAGAGAAGAGCAGAGTGACTAAAAACAGATGGCTTATTGTGCATGTCCTTAAAAGCACAGAAAAAGGTGCTATTGAGAAACAGCTGCAACTGATAGAATGAGACTATGAAGATGCTTGATCAGAGTTAGACAGGAGTTTTTATATATTGGAGAAATATCAGCCCGGTAGACAGGATAATATCTTAGGATAAGAACAGCTCCCTTCCATAGACCAAAACAACAGAGAAGCCAAAAGATAGCAGAACTCTCAAGAAATATAAAAAATTATTGGAAACCACAAGTTTTACTGGAAGATGAATCACAATATATTTTTGGGCTTAAGATCAACACTAAATTTGGTGTTTTCAGTTTTTCTCACACTGCTAATTCATGGAAGCCAGTTAGTTTTTGTTTAGCACTTCTCCCTTTCTAAATGACCAGCAATGTAGGGGCACCATACAAAGATCCTCTCTCACAGCCATGATACCATAAGATTCTCATTGAAGACTAAATCCGTCTTCTTCTAATCAAACCAGTTGCAGTCTTTCTCCCAAGCAGAATGCTATGAAAATGATGCTACAACAATCACAGTCAGAACATACATGTGCTGCAAACCATCAGGCAATCTAAACGAACGGCTGCTCTCAAAGAGTCTCAACAAGTCAGAAATCAGAGAATGTTTGGGCCATCCAAATTAAAAATGCCTAAGTCAGAGCAAGAAAACAAAAAAGAAATTACCAGTAAGTGCCGCAAATCATCAATGACATCCAAAGCACCAGCACAATCAGCTGCTGCAATGAGCTGATGAAAAAAGGAGTACGCACTCAGAGCACATGTACGTGATGGAATGGAGGAAAACAGAATATGCTGTAATAAATGCTAAAGTGAAAAGCGGTAGCGACCGTACCAGTTTGAGTGTGGAGAGAGCTTGATTAACAGACAAAATGAGTCCCAGTTTCTGCTGAAGAAGCAGAAGGTTACTTCTGGAAGAATTCAACTCGTGAACATGCCGAGCCGAATCTACCAAGTCCTTATCCAAGAGCCGGATAGTCTCTTTTAACTCCCTGATCCGGCTACATCCTTCCACGATTTTCACATTTAGGTTCTGGAGTTGCCCCTGTGCCTCGAAGAAGGAACTGGAACGGAGGGAGATCTCCTTGACCAAGTGCAGCTCCACCACATCAAGGTACTGCGAGAGCTTCTCCTGGAGCTCTAGAGTCTCCGACACGTTGGAGTGGGGGCAGGCTGCTCGAAAGGTGGGGCCGTCCTCGAGAGCGAAGTCCTCCTTGAAGTAGAGCGCGGGCACCTCCCGAAGACAGGCCACTAGGGCATCACCCTGGCCGATGGCAGCGTCAGGATCTACTACGGCCACATTGCTGCCAAGGAGCGGATCTTCTTCCTTGGAGGCGTGGTGGAGGATGTCCTCGAAACGCTGGTACGGCTCAAGGATGGAGGAGATGTAGGGGACGAAATCAGATCGGGAGAGATCGGAGGGTTTGGAAGAGGAGGAGAGCGGGTTGAATTCGGGGAGAGAGATGGCGGTGGAGGAGGACCACCAGCCGACCCACGAGGAGCTGTCTGGGTAGTTGCTGTACACGCCGGACTTGCCGAGGTTAGGATTATTGAGGATGGAGGAGAGGCTCTGGGTGCTCCCATCGGAGATCGATCTGCCGAGGGAGGAGTCGGTACGAGGCGTCGAGGAGGACCTTCCCAACTCCATGAATGCTTCCAACGGTGGAAGCACCACCACCGCGGACAGCCGAGATCGATTACACACTGCGACTGATTTGACAGGATATTCAGCTGGAACAGAAGAATTTTTATCTTCTGAGGAGGATTCGCAGATGCAAGAGAGAACGAGCTCAAGGCCTGATCAGGACGGTGGCCAGCGGAGTCCGATGATCGATGAGCGGAGCGCCGGGATCAGAGCCGGTCGAGGGTCGGAGGGAAGGACGCTAAGCTAACTCGTATTACATTACAACAAAGTACAGGTCTCGGGAAAAAGCAGGACTGTTTAGCTCAGAGGTAGATCAGCACCTCACTGATTCAGTAATTGATAATGCGAGAAAAAGATGGGAAATTTGAATTCCATACATAAATAATTTGTTTATATAAATATTGTGTGATATTATATTATATAGTATAAATTTAATATTAATACTAAAATACTGATTTAAAAATTTTTAAATCCTAAATCTATCTTATTCATTACTCATATTATGAGTTTACTATTGGATTAGACCATTTGAAACAATAATTCTATTGTGCTAACAGAAAATTAAGTTAAAAAATTGATAATATAATTTCCTATAATCAATTATTTTTATAATATTTTAAAGAAAATAATTTTTGTAATATGATCTGAAATATATATCCAGAGAACATTATCCGACCTCTCAAGAAGTCCAAATTTGGCTATGTTGGCACTGTATGGTTGGTGCCTTCCGTCCAGGTAAATGTGACTTATTAAAATGCAAACTTAATTGTAAATACTCGAATTTAGACCACTTTAGAATTTATACCACTTGGCCCAAACAATTCATTTGAAATGTAAATTATCAACAGAATGCCTTATCCATCGAGGCCGCAAGTGGTCCATTTCTCGAGTGAAATGGCATGATGAGGCAAATTCAAGTAAGAGGAGGCTCCATTCAGACAGCCCGTCTTCTATTGTTAACCTAATATTATCTGAATACTCTATTAGAACTACACGATGGCAAAATTGGAACTGGCACAGGCCCAGGCCCGGCACGAAAAAAGGGATTGGGCCAGTGGATGTCGCGCCATGATCAGCTCGTGACAGAAAAAATAATCGAAAATGGGATTGTGACAAAAATTGGGAAAATATAACCAATTATATCAAATACAATTATATTTTAAAATTTGTTGAGGTAAAAATCAAGCCAATCGACCCATTATATCACTTAAAAGTTAGGTCCCGAGTGTAAAATTATTTGATTTTTTTTCAAAAAAAATAATACTACTTATATTGGGCCAAGCCAGGTGGTGCAAAGCACGAATTAATCGTACCCATGCCTAGGTAATTCATACCATTTTCTTTTCAGCCTATGCTTGCCGAGATTGCCGGGTCTAGTTAGAACCAACTTACCACAAATGGTCCTCCGAAGCATAGTTTTAAAAACCGGACCGGGCCGGCCGGTTCGACAGGTTCGACCGGAAACTGGCCACTCACCCGGTCCGGTTCTCACAAAAAAATCCAATTATAATTTAAATGAAGTCAAATCTAATTGAACCGGCCGGTTCTCACTCGAACCAATAAATTCAATTGAACCGGTGAGAAAACCGATCAACTTAAAATTAAAATTAAAATTAAAAACCTATCATAATATACTTATTTTATTTTACTATATTTATATTTATATTTTATGTTGAATTTGTGACTAATACTATAACTATATTAATGATTCTGATTATAAATCATAGTTAAATTATAATATTATATCAATTTATTATATTATTATATTATTTATTAAACATGTGGTTCGATCCATTGAACATCCCGTCCGACCCATGAACCCATATTTTGACCGGTTCCCGGTCCAGTCCGGTTTTAAAAACTATGCTCCGAAGACTCTTAACAAATCTTAATCCCGACCGGGTGAATAGCCACGGGCTGCACGTTGGTTGGTGAGGGTTGGGGGACACCAGAGTGTTGCTGGCAGGCGGAGCATTCTCTAGCTAGCTCGATCGTGGGTCACGGTGAAGGCTCTACAGACACCCTCATGTTTACTCGAGTGGATAACATGTAACAGCGAGAGGCTTTCCTGGCCTATACTTCGATAAAGTTTACTCGAGTCGAGTCGAGGGAGTCATCTATCGCCGCGTTTTCTTCCCTTGGAATGAGAGCAGACAGTACGATGCTGGACTTTTTCCATGCAACTCCAAGGCCCATTCGAGATAGGACTGCATCTTGCTGCCCTTACCGCCGTATTCCACCACGATTCGGTGGTCGACCAATTGGGAGTCACGCATGACACGAAGTCAGTCAATCCCCCACTCCCTTCTGCGTGTGATCAAGGCATCATACTCGGAGCTCATTGTTGATCGTGTTGGGAATCCGTACGCGACGGAAGCGTGCATTTCAATTTCAATTAAATTATATTCTCGAACCAAGTATCTCCTTGATACAATTTGAAATTCAAATATGAGAAAATAAGTAGAAAATATACATACCTACAAAGACTCCAAGTCGGTCCTTGTATTTGGATCCTTAATTCGGCGATGTCCCACAACTCCTTCACAAATGACTTCAATAGTCGATCCTTTGACTAGACGCACACGTGTACGCCCTCCACGGTATCCACACCAAGTTTTTCTTGTAAGCGTTGGAAATTGTTCCCAACAATCGGTCGGCTTTTTAATTTCGGAATAAAAGGCTTGTTTACAGCACTTAGTAGAACATATCTTCTCCAATCACTCTTGAATATAATATTTTGGGTAGCACTATTTTCTTCTCTCAAACTCACACACTAAGGATGCCCTTCGGTTTTCTATATATAGAACATGAAATGAGACTTTTGTCCTCTTTGGGGGTGAAACATTTTCACCTCTTTCACTAAAGAGTGATGTCCTTCCTTTATCGAAAAGAGGTGTCCCTCATTCACCGAAGAGACGCGCCCCTCATTCACCGAAGAGATGTGTCCCACACCGAATCAGCTCAAGATGTGCTTTTTCACAATTAGCATACATTATGTCATTTTCAATAGTATATCGTTAAGAATAGACCAACTGTTGGTCTATATAAAATGTACTACTTATGTACATACATATAGATATGTATTTATTTTAATCGAATCTTATTCGATAATTTAGTATACGTATATAACCGATAGTATAATTAAATTTCAATAAATTTAATTTTATAGTTAATTCTGAAACAACCTTATTCAATAAGACGCATAACCGATATGGGCAATTCCGTGCTAGCGGAAATTAACTGCCCAACATAAAATTTAAACAATTAAATTTTGGTTACAAAAAATTACTTGTATTGCGTGTGGCCCATTGGGCTCTATACTAAGCCGGTAGTGAATTAATTTATCTTATTAAACCTTTTAATAAGATCATCGATTAACTCTTAATCAGTTAAGTTCACAAGTCAATATTAACGTCTAGCAACATATCATGACCACCCGGATAGTGAAAATTTCAATCAAAGAATCGAACACCCTTTGGTGATTAGTTTTCGTGTAATTCAATCCTTTAATTATACAATGTCCCGGATAAATTAAGGTATGGATAAAATTTCAAACCTTAATTTTTATTCATATGCATATCAATTCTCTAGTAATTAACTCAATAATGAAATATCGAAAACTGGTTTATGATATTTTATCCTACTCTGCCCAGAGATTTTTTGAGTCAATAGTTAATATAATACATATGACATTCTCTCCTCCCATGAGAAGTAACCGATCATTTATTAATTACATATTATCTCCATAAAAGTCTTGTTGGGTCCAGAATATCATACTAATGGTTCAAAGAACTATGTAAATGAATAAACCAAAACACAACTTAACTCTTACAAGATACTATGGTAATCTCAAGTCTAAGGATCATTTACACCTACTATCACCTAAGAAATAACCTATTGACATTTATTTAAAGATCCATTAGGTGAATTTTTTAAGCGGATCAGTTCAGTAAACTCATTCCATATTGAGTACCTATACTCCTACACTAGTGACTCTTCACAAGTAACTGTGAGAGTAGTTACCATATACCTTAGAGTATGTAACAAGTGTACTAGTTTTTCCGGATTACCAATTCCCTGTTCAGTGATCCTATAACTATGAACATTTTAAACTAAAACTTGTGAATTTTAAGTTTCACTAATATGATTTCATCATGACCTTAAAATCATTATCATAGTTTATGGATTTCATCATAGAGTATAGTAGCATATAATGAATAATAATGTTTTAATTTTATTTCATGAATAAACTTACATTAATTTTGATTAGGTTTAGAGCATTAATCCTAATATATAGCTGGAAAGGAGAGCTCTCTTTGGGGCGACTGCTCCTCCTTTCATTACGACGTTAAGATGGATAAATGGCAAGCAAGCTCAATCCGGAGTGACTACCGGTGGGAGGGGCAGTGGAAAATTGCACGGGTGGAGCACAAGGAAGAAGAATGCAAATACACTAATTTACCCTATTTTATTTCAAATTAAAGAAAATTGATTGATGCTAAGAAAGCTCGTGAGTTGAGTTATCTATACGACATCATTATACTAAACATCATTATCTATTTTGACATATAATAAATAACAAGCTAAATTTGATAAAAATTCAAAAAGTTTATGACATTCGAATTAAAAAAAAAAGCTCTAGTGGATATGAAATACCAAGTATAATTATAATTCGTAGTTTTCAAGCTACTAACCTTTCCAAATGAGGCGGGGTCGTTTCTCTTAGTTTGGAAAAACCCTCAAATGGTCCTTTTGCTTTTTATGAATGTCAAGTGTCAAAACACGAAGGAGAAGACCAAGCCCTGAGCTGGCTGACCTGTCCGGCCAACTTGTCAGAGTCCCACACTATCTTTCCGCGTCAAAACTCTCTCTCAGCTGGGCAACAACTCATCAGTCCGACACCCAAGAATCACCGGAAATTTAAGGCGCCCTTTGCCACATAAAAAAATAATTGATTGACTGCTGCTGCTGTTACTGCTACTGCTACTGCTGCTGCTGTTGGTGGTGGTAGTGGTGGAAGAGAATGAAGGGAGGAGCGAAGAAGAGGAAGAGCACTGGAGCAGGAGAAGGTACCAGATGAAGGAACCTCTTGAAAGAAAAAAAAATTCAAATTTTATGGGCTTTCAGTGGGATTAACGCTTACTGTGCTGGATCTGTATTACAGATGGAGGGGACCTTTTCGAGGAAAGAGGGGAGGAAGGGGAAGGAGGAGAAGGAGGAGAAGAAGAAGAAGATGATGAGGGAGAGGAGGAAGACGACTCCAATGATGAAGCGGACGCCGATTTTGATGCCCAACAAGAAGAAGAGACCGAGCGTCCCAAGCTCGACGAGGGCTTCTACGAGATTGAAGCCGTTCGCCGCAAAAGGATCCGCAAGGTCTCTCTCCCTCTCTCTTTTCTGCGCCTTATTCACTGTGCATAATGTGGAGAAATGATTACAGGTTCTCGCGTTTTGCACTTTGTTGATTGGATAATGCAATGCGTCTAACACTCTCCTAAATAAGTAGTAAATAGAGAATATACTAACAGTAGCAATGCTTAGAAGAATTTGGCAGAAGTTGGAATGCAAAGCATTCACTAGAAGATTTGATGTAGTAGTTCAAAATGTTGGCTTTACATATGATAGTAAAGGAAGAGAATAAAACTGGGAGATTTGGACTTCATGATGGAAAAGAGCCATTTGAATAACAGCCTATGTAGGATTTGGCTGCTGGTTTTGGTAGTTTTCCTTCTGTTGGTGCAGTTACTGATTTTACTCCGGTACTTGAATGGTTGTTCAAGCAGGGCAAGGTCCAGTATTTGATAAAGTGGTATGATTTCTCAGTCTGTTTCTCTTCAATCAGATTTTCGAATTTTACTTTTGATTTATATGTCAAGCTTACAGCATCTACTCCTAATGCTGGTGATAGGCGTGGCTGGCCCGAGACGGCCAATACCTGGGAGCCTTTGCAGAACCTCTTGTCCTGTTCTGACGTTATTGATGCTTTTGAGGAGAGGTAACCTAGTCTTTCTCTACTTTTTTTGGGAGTAGAACCTAGTCTTTCTGTACTACTCTGATGATCATGTTGTCTCCAGGCAAAGAAAGGCTTCTTGCCTGTTTTGTTCATAAACGTGATAGCTTGTTCTTAAGCTCCTTAAAATATAGGATTTTTGTGCTTAATCCAGTCCACCTTTTCCATTTAATTCTTGTGATATAAGATGGAACCCTGAAGAAATGAAATCTGTTCTTTTCACTTTCTTTACTAAATCAATAATTTATGTGTTGACTTGTATTGATAATTCTTACTCTGAAGCTCGCGGTCAGGCAAGCCTAGGTCATATCGGAAGCGTAAACGCAAATATGGGGTCACTCATACACAACCCAGAAAGAAGCAGAATATTCAAGAGCAGTCTTTTTACAGTTCAAAACGAGTGGAGGACAGTATCAATGATGATCTTCTCACTTCTGTGCCCGTTAGGAGCTCAATCCCTGAAGATCTCTGTAGAGAGGTTAATTTGGCTGTAAACAGGTCAGAAACAGTGGAGCACAGGCTGGAGAGTAATTCTCAACAATCTGTGGATAGGAGAGAGGAACCTGAGTACGATCCTAAGCTCAGTGAGCTCATTGGATCGGTTCGCTTGAATGGTGCTGATCCAGAGAATCGAACGAAAAGGCTGCAAGTTTCTGAAGGTAGCGGCATAAAAAATGGGATCTTGAAGTCTGAATCCGCCGAACTGAATCACCGCATAGGAGCTAGGAGGAGGAAGTCAGGTTCTGTGAAGAGGTTTAAACAAGAAGCGGTTTCTCGTGAAGTGGATGTGGAAAATGTCAGTTGTGAGGCCCAAGAGCAGGGCATTGAGATTCATGATAATTTGAGGGTCAATTTGATTCCTACTAAGAGTGATAGTTCAAAGATTTCACCTGTCATCGTGAAGATCATCAAACCAATAGGATTCTCATCTTCTGGGACAAACAATGACCCAAACGTATCAGTGACTTTTGTGGTCAAGAGGTTTGTTATCTATTTCACAATCTTTTTGGGTTTTTAATACTTTACGGGTATTAAGTCCAACTAAAACTTGTGTTATTCTGAATTTCCATGGATCATATTAAACCTGAGATGAATATTGATATGAAGTGCATTTTTTCTTCCATAGTAGTTTCTCAATTGTACCACAAATACCATATCAGAAATATAGAAAAATACAGAAAAAGAACTCTTGAATACTTTGAATTCACTCATGATGATTCGTTCACATTTTCCTTGTATTGGAATGATAAACAGAAGCCATGAGAAGAATCAATGTTGATCTCTTGTTGAGTTGTTATTTACTCTTGGATCAAGATCAATGTTACATAACAATGGTACTTCTCAAGTGTTGTCTAGACCTGTAACTGTTTATTTTGGGAAAACTTTGAATCTTTTGATTATTATTTGGGAACTCTATAGTGGGGTTCCTTTACCACCTTGCACCTCCTTGATGTTACTCTTATCAGATGATTCTCTTTTCTTTATTAAAAAAGGTTGTTATTCGAATTTGAAAAATCTATGGCCAGAGATGTAAAACCAAACGAGACATCCTTGTCATAGTACTGTAATCTTGAGGCTCATACTGCCTGTTGGTGTCCGACTTGTAATTAGACTGATGTTATACCCTAATCGGAAACATTGAGTTCTTGAATACATAAAGGTTCTTGATTATTCATGTATTGAAATAAAGGTTAGGTATTCCTGAAACCTGCATTAATTATGTAGCTGAGTTTCTTTCCTTTTTCTGATGAATTGTTTTACCTTTTTTGCATCAATTGCATCAGTACTTTTGGTGGTGTGACTATCATTTTCCCACGCACTTTATTTTCAAATTAGTCTTTTCACCTCTTAAATTTCACTTTGGAGTCTCCCAAGGGCCTTTTTGATGAAATCTAGTAGATCTAATGTTTATATGTTAGCTTAGAATTAGCTATAAAGGAGAAGGAGATGAAGCTGTCTAAAGCATTGCTGTTAATTTATAATTCTGAGTCTCCACATTTCTTGGCTTGGTCTCCGCTCTGCTTACCCCTCAGGATTATTGACCAACTTTTCTAGGCACTTCAGCTGTTACACTTTATTCAATGCCCGTGGTGTTGTGCCTGCAAATCAAATTCATAATCCGGTCCATTTCCTTCTAGATTTAGAAAGAAATCAACTTTCCATCTTGAAGCGATGTTCCAAAATATGAACTCATTTATGGACCAAGCCAAATAGGGGCCTAATTTTGTATTCTCTAATAAAACTCTGAAATGTAGTTTTTGAATGACCATTACACATCATCTGCATTATGTATATGCTGTCATTTTTTATAGTGCCATCTGTTCCATATGGGAAGGCAACTATTATCTCTTCTGAAGCCACCTGCTCTTTTGATCTTTCTTCCTTGGTGAAAGTTCAGTACTGAAAGTACCTCTCACCAAAAAGATAGTGCTGAATCAAAATCAGGAACCTCTACTTCTTCCAACAGCTTTTAATTTCTCAATGTAATTCTTTGAATTGATTGATCTTGGCTCTATCATGCCATTTGCTTAAAATCACCTGGCGGGAAAACGGACTGAGTGAGAGCTGAACATTATTGAAGTAATGCACATTTTAGTCGTCACATGATAACAGAAACTCCAAAACTAATCTCTTCCCATTTTTCTTCCCTCTGAAATGACCTCAACTTATGGTATTTCACTTAACTATAAGAATAAAAAAGGGATTCTATATGCTTATCAATGCTGCCGTCAAAACTAAAAATTTGTACTTACTTGTATTGAGTCAACTTAAAATCTCCATTTGGATGTTTGACCACCTTTGTAGTGGTGAAATTTGAGAATAGGCCCTTTTTTTCTTGTCTTTATGTTAAATATATGGAAAATCCAGCATTTATTATTTACCCTCCGTCTCTCTGCAGATCCGATGGGAAGGAGGAAGTGGTGGATAACAGCTTTCTCAAGGCACAAAATCCGCTTCTGGTAAATAAAATTTCTTGCCCCTACATGTTTGCTAATTTGCCTTGTTCACAAATGCATAGCTAACCCCCCACACCGGCACCACCCCCCAACACAAAAAAAAAAAAAAACTGCACAGCTAACATTTTCAATCTTTTCTTGCACCCCTGATTTCTGACAGTTGATTGACTTCTATGAGCAACATCTTCGCTACAATCCCATGCCACAGTAATTGTGAACCCACTACTTTTGGTTACTGTGGTTGCCAAAAGCTATTGGGATTATGATGGACGGTTGTGTTTTTATCCTCTCTTTCACAGAGCACCTTTCAGCAAAAGAAAACCAAGAAGGAAAAAGGAGTAGTCCTCTCCTTTACCGGTAAATACCCACATTCTTGTTCTTCTTTTGGGTGTGAGTATTTATGTAGATCCTGGTAGGTTGATTGAGTTCCTTATTAGTGTATGATGACGTAGTTTGTGCCCCAGAGTCGAAGCATGACTCAGCTCAGATACCCATTCGTGATAGTGTGAGGTTGATCATTCAGATGACGGCCATGTATTCTGCCTGTTGAATCTTGTCATTGACATGTTCTGCTTTTTTGCTTTTGCTCAAAGCACAATGGACCTTTCCATGATGTTACAATTGCCTTATGTGGTTTGGGATGCTTACTTCGAGGCTTCGTTCCATATACTGAAACTGAAAATTTGAATGGTGGGTTCCCTGACTCTTCATGAGCTGGGGGGTTCATTTGAATGTTTTCATAATACAAGGGAAACTTAAATTTTAAAAATTTATTCTTGAATCTAGTGATTCCTTTGAAGTAATTCAGAATTCTAATTAGGCCAGGTTTAGAATATACACCTAACAAAAAATTGTGTTTGATTTTTGTATTTAAATTTAGATATTGATGTCGTATCTGAACGAACTCAAATCCACCAATTGCAAACCTCTTGGAGTTGATCATTTGACTAATTGTGCATGTGCACATCCTTCATGATATTTACACTAGATTTCCTCGTAGAGATTGAGAATGATTTTCACAAACAGTCGCTACAAGAATGTGTATTTTTTCTTTCTTTCTCTCGACTGTCACAAAAAGAGGGTTGATGGATCGTTTTTTCTCTTTCGTCTCTTGGTCAATCACTTCGTTGATCACCATTGTAGAAGGGAGTTGGTTTTTATTTATTTTAGTAAATTAAATCACATAAAATAAATTCAATCTTCTGTTATTTTAAAAATCTTTTAGAGAATATTTATTGATAAAATTTTTAAAAATCTTATCGAATATTTAATCGCATAATATTCTTATCTAATAAGACATGTGACTATTATGCGCTCCATTTGTGTTAGTAAAATTCTAAAAATTCAATTTGAAAGTTAATATATTTAAATTTCGTTACAAGAGATTACTTATATTGTGTGTGACTTATTGGCTTCACACCAAGTTGGTAATAGGCCCAATTTCATTAAACCCTTTTAATAAGATTAGCCAATTAATTTTTAATCATTTAAACTCACAAGTTAAGATTGACATCTAGTAATGTATTATGACTACCCGAATGGTGAGTATCAATCAAAAGATCGAATACCCTTTGGTGATTAGTTCATGTGTAATTAAATCTTTCGGTTATACAATGTCTCGAATAAATTAGGTTATGGATGTAATGTCAAATCCCAATATTTATTCATATGCATTACTGTTTTTAATTATTAGACTCAATCATGAAAAATATCGGAAACTTTTTTTCGTTTTTCATTTTACTCTGGCAAAAGATTTCTCGAGTCAATATTAAGTAGAACGCATAAGACATTCTCTCATCTCGTGAAGAGTAACCAATTCCTTGTTGATTACTCATCACCTTTATAAGAGTCTCTTTGGGTCTAGAATACCTTACACGTGTCTGTAAAAGTCATGTTAAGAGATAAACTAAAGCCTCAATTTAACAGTTATAAGGTATTATGGTNTAATTTCTTGTTGATTACTCATCACCTTTATAAGAGTCTCTTTGGGTCTAGAATACCTTACACGTGTCTGTAAAAGTCATGTTAAGAGATAAACTAAAGCCTCAATTTAACAGTTATAAGGTATTATGGTAATCTCAAGTCTGATAATTATTTATACCTACTATCACTAGATGAATTACCTATTAACATTTATACGAGTATCCATTAAGCTTTCNAGTCTGATAATTATTTACACCTACTATCACTAGATGAATTACCCATTAACATTTATACGAGTATCCATTAAGCTTTCCTCAAACGGGTCAGTTCAGTGAACTTATTCTACAACAAACATCTGCATCCTTATATTAATAACTATTTACAAATAATAGTGTGATTAGTTATTCTCTACCATAAAGTATATAACGAGTGTACTAATTTCATCGAATCACCGATTTCTGATTCAGTAATTTTACAACTATGAATAATTTTAGATTAGGACTTTTGAAATATTAGGTTTCATTATCATGATCTCATCATGACCTTAAACTATTATCTTAATTTA
Source organism: Sonneratia caseolaris (assembly GCA_900006705.1). Taxonomy (NCBI): domain Eukaryota; kingdom Viridiplantae; phylum Streptophyta; class Magnoliopsida; order Myrtales; family Lythraceae; genus Sonneratia; species Sonneratia caseolaris. The sequence continues at coordinate 16,193 of CXYZ01010242.1, forward strand.
TGAGTTTTATCAAAATATACTACATATAATGAATAAAATATCTCAATTATATTTTATGAATATAATATAACTCCTATTATATCATATATAGTTGGACTTAAGTATTAATACTAACATTCACCTCCTGGATTTGAGCTGTTCAAAGCTGTTCCTGTTTCTGACCCGTGCTCTATGCTTGTCCTCAAACATGTCACCATCTCCACTTAACTTGCTGATGTGGCAGTTGAGCCGGCGCCATATGTACATGCTGCTGACATAAACGGTCCAATATTATTTTGTTAATTTTATAAATAAAAAAATCCGAAAAATTAAAAAGAAAATTTCCGAGACGAGGGAGAGGCGGGCTAAGAGAGAGAGGGGCCGCAGCCGCGCAGACAACCACAACGGTGCCCTCTTGTAAAGGTTAAGCTTTATAATAACGGCGCTGTCCTCTCTCTCTCTCTCTCCCCCCACATTCGCTTTGCACTGTTTTCGGCAGCTCTTCGGGACACCAATGAGTTACAGGTATTATATGTTCCAACTGGAAGGCACTGCTTCTTCAATGTAACGAGGATGTTCATTGGGGGATTATAAATCGGTAATCAATACGTCTAGATCAAGTTCGGGTTTGAGTTGAGTCAGATCTGCATGAGCAAATATCAATGAGGAAGCTTACGAGGTGTTGTTAACCATGGAATTGCCCCCATTAAAATGTTGATCTGATTCTTGAAAGCCCGATTAGCTGCATCATGCCCACATTTTTAAGTCCGATCAAGTTTACTATTCCTTTTCTTTTTTTTACTGTGATTTGAAAACATTTACTTCAAATGTTCACCCAGGACACCTTTTAGGGTCCGTGCAGTGTCAATATTTTCAGTATACACTCTTGGAGATCCAATGGATTGATTGATATAGGCTTAAGTCAGATTGATCCGGTTTGAGTTTGTATCAGTCGTGGAAGATTGGACTTGCAGATGACGCGAGAGTGCACGCCGAAAAAAGTAGGTGCTGACTACAGGTCTAGCTAATCTATCGATCTTCACAAGTGATCCCGTCTGGGTCGACATCATTTCCTTGTTCAGCTGTTCCTCTGCCATCATCACTTTGCTCAAAGGAGATTGTTTAATTGACACTGGGGACTCGGCATGCTTCATCCCTCTGGTTGTTGGTGGATTTTGCATGAAAAATCCGACGAACACAATTGTCCAAAAAACCGGAAAAAAAAAAAAGAGCTTGCCGATCTGATAGGGAAGTTGCAGCAGGTGAGCAAACCATGCACTTCCAGGGAAAGATGAGATGAGATCCTCCTCTTCCTCTCAGCAGCCCAAAAAAGAAAATATCCAAATTGGCAGACCGAGCCGTTCTTCGTCTTCGTCCTTAAATTACCGCACCTCCGGCCTCTCTCAGAAGCAGACAGAAATGAGAGGATGGAGATGGAGAAGATCGACGGCGGCCCATCGCCTCTGGTGCCTTCCCTGTTGGTCGGGGCCATCGGGCTGATCAAGGGCTGGCCGGCTTTTCTGTCTTTCCTCAGGCTCCTAGTGACCCTGCTCGAAGAGCTGACGATGGAAGGAGAGGACGACTCCTCGTCGTCGTCCCTCTTCAACGCCATACTCACTTTGCTTGTGCTGTTCGTGTTCGCCGCCTCAGTGCAGTTACTCCTCGAGCTCCCGAGGCATGCCAACGACACCATCGACCGCAGTGCCATCTTCTTCTGTGGCACGGAGTCGAGTGGTTTCGGGCTGGGAACTGTGCTTCTGGTTGTGCTCTTTGTTGTCTTGTGTAATTTGGTTTGAAGTTGAACGGCAGTCCCTCCCAACACACAAGCAGAAGCCGGTACATTTCCACTTTACCAAGATTTTATCGATACTAAAACTTTAAGTCTACTTTCTTTCTTTCTTTCAATGTATACTATTGATACAATGATTCCCCTATTATGAATTTTTTTCACTGATAATAGTCAAATCTGAAACCTTATTTAATAAGAAAAAAATATTGAACCATCATAATGTGATACAAATTATACAATTTTCGTATGGGAAATGGGCTTGGAAGTAGTCAGCGGACGCTACCACCTCCTCCTTGGTTGCTGCTGGGCATCAAGATTACTACCAGCCTTACTGAGGGAGAGGATGATCTTGCCAGGGAGGAGAGGCCACTAAACCCTAGATTAGTGCCCAACAGGATGTTAGTTGCCTTCTGAGCGGCTATGCGGTGACCGACGGACGAGACACCCGGCGGATTGATTTAACTGCTTGATGACGGGCTCGCGTAAATGATCGCGGCAATTAATCAGACCATAAGTTCACATGTGCTCTTTAATTACCGACGAAAACCACAAATCCTAGGAATTGATTCGGATCGGTCTTGAGCATCATTATCTCAACGCTATGGTTATCACGAACTTGGGAGAAGGCATCCCGGGAGTGAGTAGCTTGGCCATGGAAGCAGTGATTTCTGGCCGAAACATCGGTTGGATCTATGTGGAGCTAGCCGGAGCTCATCGGTTATTGGCCGAATTTCCACGGATCTGACCGGATCCTGGCTGGGTCTCAAAGATTCGGAGAGGATTGACATTATCCTCTCAACCAACGCGCTGGATTTGGCTGTGAGCCTTCATGGGAAGGAATCACAATAAGGTTCACGGCCGAGGGCACTCGAGAGAGAGAGAGGTAAAATCGGAGCCCAGGCACCTGAGAGAAGAGGGAGGGGGATAAAAGGACCGAATTGGCCGGTCGGGACAAAGGGCACTAACATATTCGGTGGAGAGTAGAGTTGTTAAAAGTGCGGTTCGGACCTGTTCAAAATGGATTTGAAATTATTTAATTTGGTTATGGTTATGCCTATTTGCTTAATTGGCTAATTTGGTTATAGATTATGGTTCAGTCAAATAAGAACTGGTATATAACCATTTATAAATGGGCCGATTTGGCCATGAACTATCCATTCTTTAAATTTTTTTTACAAAATTTTAAATTAATCCGACTATTAATTTACAGGATTTTTGGCAGTATGTGCCAGTTTCTAAATCATTTCGTGCTAGTTTCTAAACCGTTCCATGCCAGTTTCGAGGCCGATTTAGCAAGATAACGGTTAGTACCGATTATGGTTCAACGTATACATATTTCTGAACCGATCCGTAACCACCTCCAACTCAATAAGAACTATTATGTGCTGGATTAGGAGTGGTCCAAGTTGATTCCGAGTTTGAATTTTCCACTTTCAAGCCAGCCTACATACAGCTATTGAGAGTAGCTCTCTACAATTATTGCTATTAAAATAATGACGCGAGGAATCACCATGCATCAAAATCTAATGTCATTGTGTCCAAATTAATCACGGCTTTCATAGTTTGCCCTATAGTTTGCCCAAAATTACGTCTTACAATGTTGCGGAATAAAAATTGTGACTGAACCTTGCGATTTTGATGCCTTGCTCATTCATATGTCCAATTTAACGGAAAATGTCCGGCACGATTATATGGTTAGATGCAGTGAAAACATGTCATGGGTGGTGGTACTACGGTATTTTTGGAAGAAATACTGACCATTTTGGAGAGAGAGAGAGAGAGAGAGTCTCTCCATCTTCGAGATAATCGGGCATGTCTTGAGCAAAAATTCGTACGAGGGAGGGAGGGAGGGAGGGAGAAGGGCGGGGATCAGCGGGACGATCGAGAGGGGGGCGTGTATCGGGGGCAGCAACCATAGGTGCCTGCTTGTCCGGTCAGTCGGGGGGCCGGAGAGCCTCCTCGTCGGCGGCGCCGCTGCGGAGGCTCCCGACCGAAGGAGGTCTCTCCGAACCCAACCCCGACAAAATGAAGGGCTTGTTCAAGTCGAAGCCCCGGACTCCGGCGGATACAGTCCGGCAGACCCGTGACCTCCTCATCTTCGCAAATCGTAGTCCAGATCCCCGCGAGAACAGGCGCGACGAGAAGGTGCAGTCGTCTTTGTCTCCTTGTGTGTATCTATTGCAATCTTTATCCGATTGAATTCATTGGGTCGGTGGTTTATGTGACATGGCGAGAAAAGATGTTGAATTATTGATGGTTCTGGTTTGTGTACCGGATCTCTTTCGTGCGTGGATTAGCTCGAACTTGGGTTGCTTCCAAAACCTTTATATGCTTGTAAACTTGGTTGGGGATTTTGCTTTCCTGGCAGAACTTTGAATTTGCCTACTGATTCTGTTTTTCCGTTCATAGAGAAATTCACCGATAATAATTTTTGCGTTGATTGTGCTTATCTAGATCTGACCAACCGTGCATTTGGTAGTCCTTATGGCTTGATGCTTTAATCATTGTTTCTCTGGTTGTTTAACTCTTATGAATTTTCTTTTGAAAAAAAAAGACACTTTGAATTGGTTGAATCCCACGCACTGGCCATTTTTGTTGAGCTGGGATGGGCAGCATCGCTTAAAAATGCTGGAATTTTTATAGATGAAAGGTGGCCTTGTCTTCAGGTGCTTGTTCTAATATATGGTTTTGTGAAGTCGTGCTTTTTTGCATGCATTCGTCCAAGGAGCTGATCATCTTTAGCTTTTCCCTATTTCTTTTACTGGGCAATTTTGTGTTTTTAAATATTATGTTGTTTTTCTGTTAATTTGTCTTTTCTCGCAGATGGCAGAGCTCTGTAGAGATGTAAGGGAATTGAAATGTATACTTTATGGCAGCAGTGAAGCCGAGCCAGTCCCAGAAGCTTGTGCACAGCTGACACAGGAATTTTTCAGAGAAAACACGCTGCGGCTTCTGATAATTTGCCTGCCGAAACTGAACCTGGAGGTTATCTGTGATGAACTATCATTGTTTTGTTAATCTCCTCTTCATAGAGGGTCTTCTGGGAAATGGTTTTATCTCCCCCTATGCTGTTTCTTAGTGGTTCTTGTAGTGGTGACCCCATACAAACTTCAAGGAGCTAAGCCTTGCTTTTATGTTTCTTCTGTGTTTCTTTTTAAGACTAGAGTCATCTCATTTCAGGCTCGGAAGGATGCCACTCAAGTGGTTGCAAATTTACAGCGGCAGCAGGTTAATTCACGATTAATTGCATCTGATTACCTGGAGGCAAATTTTGATCTTATGGACATTTTAGTAGCAGGGTAAGCCATAGTCAAATATTTGAAAAGTTTCTGATATCTGAACAATGTGTGGAAGTCTGTTTAGCTAGTTTTGAATGCTTCCTGTCATCAAGTTTTACATAATAAAAAATAAACAAAATACAGGTATGATGTATGAAATCCTTATGATTGAATTTATTTGTCCATTTTTGGTGTTTGTGGATATTGCATCTTGCACAGAATCTGCGGTTCTAATGAACATTAATTTTCTTGTTCATACTTCTCAAGCGAGATAAAATTTGTCTGTACATTTTAGTTCTTATTTATTATGGTCCTTGTGCTGCTCTTTGATTGGTTGTATGGATACCAAATAGATAGTACATTGATATAATGTAAAAGTGGAAATTTTCATTTGAATTCTTGTGTCAACTTGAATATGCATGTCAGATGTCGGACTTATTTGGAGAGGACACCAACTAAATCAAGAATAGGTTTTTCAATGCATTGCAAACCTTTTTACCCCTGCAAATCTCTTGCAAAAACCCTTGGGAGAAAATGAAAATAGATTATAGTGGTTATTGAGAATTGAATGTGTTTTTTTATGCCCTGTGGTGTGTTCTCTGACTTTTTGTTTATTTATATTATGTAGTTATGAAGACACTGACATGGCTTTACACTATGGGTCAATGCTACGGGAATGCATTCGTCACCAAAGTGTTGCAAGGTGATTCACTAGAGTCAGGATTTCTTTATCTATGATATATCAAATACCTTTGCTTCCAATTGTTCACTGTTCCTTGGAGATGGAAAATTTCCTCTCCTTGAGCTATATTACAACTGGCCTGTGATTGCTTTATCAATCTCCTGAATATTGCTATCTTTGTCCTAATGGACAAGCTTCTGATGTATAGATGTAAATCTGTACAGGCTTTTTAGTTCTTCTAGTATCTGACTTTGGGGTTGTAAATTCATATACAGAGGGGAAGGTGTTTAATGAAAGACAATAAGAATATGAAAGGCATGTGGAAATTGACTTTGGTACGTGATATTGATGTATGTTGGCAAAATGAAAATTGAGTTTGTCTTTGTAATTTAGCAAGGCCTGCATAATCTCAAAGAAATTCAAGCAAGCAACTTGGCATTAGGATAACATTGTAAGTCTTTCATTCAATGCAGGAAAGGAGCTTCCAAGAATTTTTTGCCTTAAAAACAACGTTTTGCTGGTTTCTTATATTTGTTTTGCCCTTCTGAATTCTCATGAGCAATTCACTGGGTTCTCAGAAATTGTTCACTGTTACCTTGTTGCTGTTATTATTTGCATCATTTTGGATACTTCTGACTAATTTCAGGTATGTATTGGAATCTGAACACATGAAGAAGTTTTTTGATTATATACAACTTCCGAATTTTGACATTGCTGCAGATGCAGCAGCCACCTTTAAGGTTCAGACTTTCTCCACTCCCACTCCACCTCTCAAAACATATTATTGTACACACAATGCCGGGGCTAAGTTCTATCTTGTCTCAAATGCTCGAAGTTCACTGATTTATAATAAATACCTACATCTTTTATCTCCTTATATGATCTTTTAGCTTTGCTGATGTAGGATGAACCTCTGGTTGTAACTTTCCAGATAAATGGTTAGCATTTTCTAATCAACAGTGCAATTTGTTTTCAGGAACTCTTGACCAGGCATAAGTCTACAGTGGCGGAATTTCTCAACAAAAATTATGACTGGGTATGTGATTTCTCAGCATACCTGGAATAATATGGATGGCTGTTTCTATGTATTTATTGTATGATAATTGATTTACTGCATAGTAATATTTATTTACTAAATGAAGATCTATATACCAAAGCCAATGAAAAAGGTGATTAGAGAAAACTGATTAAATTGAAAAATTTTCTAATTGATATATATGATCATGTCTTAGTTGCATCGGAATATGACATCCAAAAGAAATCCTAATAAGAGGACTGTACAAGTGAAGTGAGAGGATCTAATATCAGATTATCATAGTTGGTAAGCAAAATTATGATTTGCATTGGATATTGTTTTTAAGAAATACTTAACTGGTTGAAAGAAGTGGAGAATTGAGTTTGAAGGAAGGGAAAAGTAACTTAATGATACTGAAATTTTCAGAGGTAACTAAAAGGAAAAATTGAACTAATACTGATCATAGGTTGACCTTTTTCAGAGCTAGAAATCTCTGCTTTTCACCAGAGAGAAATATATTATCTAAACAGATAATTGGTAAAATCTGCATCCATGTTTTTGAAGTGTGGTATTTCAATGTTTTTTTAAAAAAAAAAGGTTATTAGCTAATTTTGTTTACAATTCCCAATGGTTGTATCTGAAGAGGAAAATTAGGATGTGACTTGTGGGTATACATTCGATAAGTACAAAGTATCAAGAGTAGTTAGGGAGTATGAGAAACAGAAACACTACTTAGTTATTATTGGCATAGGTATAGATGGACACTGATAACAATGGCATATGAAAGATTTCATAGTTGATTAGACTACTATTCCATTTTGTTTTCTATATTAATGCTGTTGGGCTCTTTTATTTCTGAATTTATGCAAGTCTGGTTGTTTTCATTTTATGCAGTTTTTTGCGGATTATAATTCAAAGTTATTAGAATCATCCAACTATATTACCAGACGTCAAGCAGTCAAGGTACCTCAAGATGATTCGTTGTTTTTTTCCCTCTTATAATAACGTAGAAAACAGGTTACTGCATAAAATTGTCATCTTTTTACCATAAAAAAGAACTGTATTGTTCTTTTAGATGAAACTGTTAGGTTCACCAATGATAAATTTTTGTTCGTAATGGACATTTCTTTTGGTTTCTTCTCTGCTATTTCAAATTGTTTCATAAAGCTTCTGCAAATTTGTTGGTGATTTAGTTGACTGAATGAAAAATCTTTTGTTACTACCTCACCAAAAAAAAAAAAAAGAGTTCAGCAAACTGGTACCATGTAATTTTTTAAAATCTTTGTTCTCTGAATATATTGGTCTAAGAACATTTTTTTAAAATTATTTAAGACCATTGTATTACCTTGAATATTAAATTTTGCTCAATAATCCTGATTGATGCATCCTCTCTCAACTGTGATAGCTTCTGGGAGACATCCTTTTGGATCGTTCAAATTCAGCTGTGATGATACGTTATGTGAGCTCAATCGTGAATTTAAGGATACTGATGAATCTTCTCCGGGTATTGACATCTGGGCTTAACTGTTTTCATTCAGTGTTTCTGTAATTGGGTAAACAATGATTGGAATTACTTTCTTGCAGGAACCGAGTAAAAGCATCCAAATAGAAGCATTTCATGTTTTCAAGGTATTCCTCTCGTGTGAAAGCTTTTGAGAGCTTTTCTTTTGCCAATTAATTACATCCTGTTTTTCATCACTTTTCTTGTTGACAATATACTCTTCAAATGTTGCAGCTCTTTGTGGCCAATCAAAACAAACCTGCCGATATTGTGGGCGTACTAGTGGCCAACAGGAGCAAGCTCTTGCGGCTCTTTGCGGCTTTTAAGTTGGACAAAGGTTGCACAGTGAACTTCACCTGAGTTTGTCATATGCAAAATAAGTTGGATTTTCCTTTCAAGTCACGGATCTGGTCTTCTTTTTGGTTGCAGAGGATGAACAGTTTGAGGCAGACAAAGCACAGGTTGTGAAAGAGATAGCGGCACTTGAACCACGGGAAGCATCTTGAGCAATGATGCTGGATCTCGTCTCGTCTCGTCTCGTCTCGTCTCTCGTCTCTCTATAAGGGTCTGTCTNGTGATGCTGGATCTCGTCTCTTCTCGTCTCTCGTCTCTCTATAAGGGTCTGTCTGTTCGTTGTTTACTAAAGATGATTACCGAGATGCTGCTCTCTCCAATCACCCTTCATGTTCATCATCACGATGCAGTTTATATTCAGCAGAGCTGATTTGTTCGAGGGGAGATGGTTTTTCTTCTCCGTGTAGCCTTGACAATTCAGACGCTCTGCGCCTGCATGTAGATGAGGTACAAATCCATGTAATAATGATGACAATAACATCTACTAACAATGTTAATGATAAAAATAATCCTACAAGGGAAAGTTATTGAAATTTGAAAGGTACGTACTTTCCATCTCCCTTCTCTGGTTTACCAACCTCCTACCTCAGCTTGCCACTTTCGCTGCCTTAGCTCGGATCCACCGAAGAATATGCTTCTCCTTGCCTTTTTACAGAAGAAAAGGTGGATCAGGACCCTTGGACTAACCTTCTTTGGGAGGACAAATGATACAACCGGTAATTAGCCATGGTCATTATCACGAAGGAGATCGGCTACTCTGTACGTGAAGATGGAGGAGGGCTGGTCTATGACCCACAAATTTGACAGCACACTGCCATATTTCATCCCACTCCTACCTGCCCCCTTTCTCAATTGTAGTTTGTTGGATCGATCTTTGTGATTTTGGGAAACCTTGATTGGCTTGCAATAATCTATCGCTGTCATGTAGGCCAGTCGAGGTAACTCTATTTAGTCCTCCTTGAGGTTACTTGCTGAGAGGTCTGCCAAGCAAATCTTGTGGTGTCATCATTTCGAGTCCGAATGAGAAAACTAAAAGTTTCTGTCACCCATCGCTAGAGTTTGATGGGTCTGGTTTTTCTCGTGGGGGTTGCGTTTTGCAATCAGATCTGGTAAGGATTTTGACATCCCATCACAGCGGGCAGTGGCTTCGCACCGATTGATGCCGCTACTCAGGGATGTGTCCCTCGAGATCCTGTCCAAGTGAGTGAAGGTCTATGACAGTCTTTGGACAACGCTCGAACAGGAATCACGGACTATTCGGTAGTGTTTAAGATGCAGATCCATCGAGTCTACTTTTTCATACGGAAAACTTGGTAAAGAGGGTTAACGCAATTCCACTGGTAAAGGTCACAATAGAGGAATTTGGTGAGAAGATCTCTTGTGGGAATATGCCATTGAGATGTCAACGTACTGCACGCCACATGGAGTCGGTGGAGATGTATCATTTTGTATTGGCGTGTAGGGAAAGTCAAGCATGAGCGAGTCTCATCGGGCTTTGACTGAAAGTGAAAGTTCCACTATCTTACAGACAAATGAGCAGAGTAATTGCAACCATAGGACAATCACCCACCCCTGTATAAATATATAATCACAGGAAGATCTGTGAAAGAATGCATTCAAGATCCTGATGAACGGCACATGCAATAATAGCTGGAAAAGGAAGAACACAGAACAAGAAGAACATCCCCACAGAAGGGCCAAAATTGGAAAAAAGAAGGAAAAAAACCCCCCAACAAATCATACAAGGAAGAGAGAGGTAAAAGGAAAAATGATGATCCAGGAAAGCATAAAAAGGAGCAAAGCGATGGTGATATCTCTACATATTGTCCTGGGTCCTGCCACCGTACCCATTGTTAGTGCCATTGGTGGCCCCACTCCCGTATCCATTCCCACTGCTCTGTGCATAACCGACCTTCTCAGCACCCTGTGACCTCTTCCTTCTCCTCAGGACGATGAACCAAGTGCAGCCCTCAAGCAAGAAGAAGTTGATCCCCAGAGCGATGAGAACGCCGATGTATGCGTGCCTCCACTTCTTCTCGGGATTCAAGGCGTCGAGCCCTCTGAAGATGTTGATGGCGCCGAGGACGATCACAGCCCACCCGAACGTACGGTGGTAGACGTTCCAGTACTTCCTGTGCTTGTGCTCCTTCTTCGGCCTCAGCAACAGCGCAGACACCTACATGTTCGCATGAATATAGTACACTCACGATGATCACAGTTATATGAGAAGCCGTCATAGATTGCTCAATGCATATGCAGAGAATGCTTCCATGTAACAGAAAATTAGCAGCCTCATGGAAATACAGTGGAAAATGTGTAAGTTAGTTACCTGGACGGTGGCGAGGCAGAAGAGGACAATGCCAATGATTCTGTGGACAGTGTAAGTGATTCCCTTGGACTCGCTACCGAGCTTGAGACCGGTGGCCCAACCGGCGACCCCGATGATGTAGCCGGAGGACTGGCACAGCACATGCAGATAGAACCAGGCGGGGTCCGCTGATTCAAACACCCTCAGGTACCTCGCTATCATGGCCCCGACTGGCATCAGGATTCCCCAGCTCACGGCGTTCAGCACCCCATGGATCTGCAAGCCCCCAGACATTTATAGTAAAATAAGTCAATCCGCCAGATTGAGGTGATTAATGATAAGCATTTGTACATACTAACGTTTTTCCTTCTCAATCTTGAGCTGCCTGCACCGGAACCCACCAGCCCCGAGGCAAAGTTGAGGGTCCCTTTGGACTGAGTGTTCACCCCGGAGAATGGGTGTGGGCCAGGCGTGCCGCCGCCGGTGAGCGGCCCTTCCTGCCACACCTGGTTCACCGTCGAGCCATTCCCGGCCAGGGGTGTGATCGTCGCGAAGATGGTTATCTCGCTGCCCGCGTAAGTGGCAGACAGATCCGATACATCGAAGCTCAGTTTGCCTTCTTCCAGTTTGGTCTGGTCTCCGCTGATCGGTGACGTGTAGGCTCTCATGGAGCCGTCTGCTTGCTGGTATGCCACTAATGCCTGGGCCCCGTCCATGCCGGTGGACGTGGGGTTTATGGCCCACGCCACCCACTTAGAGGTATCCAGTGAAGGTTGACGGTACGCGAGCCGCACCTTGCCTCCTGCCGACAGCGTTGAATCTAACGCATTATTACGCAATTATTGACTGCATCTGTCTACTCCATGGCGGTAACCGTCAGGGTTTAAGAGAAGTAAACGCAACTGAATGATCTTAATCAGCTGATCTTGAGAAAGCATATATGAATAAAGAAGGGAGTGAGTATAATCGACCCAATACCTGTCGAGGTATCGTAGTTCCAGTGGAGGAAGGAGTTGAGGTACGGGAGGTCAGTGCAGGAGCTGAAGGCTTGGTTCGATGGGAATCTGTAGTTGGAGCAAGTCTGAGCGTGGGACGTCGTCGACAGGAACATCAAGAAGACGAGCACACATGAATGTAGACCCAGAAGGAGAGCTCCTTTTCCAGCCATGGGGGGAACCCCTTGCTCCTTCACTGGTGTAGTACAAATTTTGAGTTAATGAACGCCAGCTGCCTGAACGTGCCCCCCCTTCAAAGTTTTGTTTTCCGGGCTTTAATGGAAAAACCCGATGGAGAGACGGGTGTGTACGGTTAAGGGAAGTGGAGTTTGAGATGGAGAAAACTCGGTGGGGCGGGGTTTAATACAAGGGATGGTTGGGTTAGGTGGTCTCTTGGTGAGATATTGCATAAAAATCCCCACAATAATGTGGGAGTCATACATACAGACCGACCTAGATGTAGTAGTGGAATTGAAATTCCCAATATCACTTGATGTATACTGGGAAAAAAAAAATTAACCACCTTTACTTAGCTCTGATTGTGCTCCTCTCTCCCCCATCTTTTGGGACTAAGCAGCTTTTAAGTAATGGTTGGTATTACGGCAAAGTTGGTTGTCTGTGGACATCATCATCTACTCTTGCGTTCTCAACCAAAACACCTTTGTCCTGTCCACTTTTCCAAACCACAACTAGACTACTCCCTTTTTCTTTTGCATTTGATAGGAGCCATTGCAAATATCGAGGTTGGGATTAGGTGTGTGGGTGGCCAGCGGTGGACGCATCCCTGGTCAAACCAAGATAGCCAACCAGGCATGATGATATTGGGGAGGCGAGTGCCACGTGGAAAGATCATCGGTCAAAACCTGCTGGACCTACTGTAGGCGAAGGCGAACCTTTCCTCTAATTATCGAACAACTGCTCCAGCTGATTGTGATTTCCACAACTAATTAATTGTCCCCCCACGCTTGATTCCTATAATTAATGTACGGATCGAGTAAAGGGGCATGCGGTTTCTCCAGAATGCAGATAAACAGTACGACAGAACACAGAACAGTTCGATAGTAAGAGACTGGTATAGCATTATCAGTCAAGAAACTAGGACATCCATATATTTTTCTGTACAGATTCTAAATTCCTCAAGCCAAAGCACAATACCAGAGCATTATAACCCAGAAGTTGCCAGGTCATACAAGGAGAAATAGTAGCTTTCATCACTGAGAGTTCGTAAAAGATTTGCAGCAGAAAGCCGCGAGCTTTTGAGCGGCTCTCGGCTTTTATTCAGTGCGATCAATAATGCAAAATAGGACTGAACTCACGGATCCATTTTTCACAGATATGTTCCTCTGTTAAATCAGCAACAGGCTCATGCGGAACCCACATCCTTCACGCTCTTCTTCCCCCTGAAAAGCTTGGGCTTGTATCCTTCTTGCAGCACCTTCTCGACCTCCTCGATTTGAAGACCCTTGGTCTCCGGCACCAGGAAGTAGATGGCGATGAGCCCGAGAAGCGAGAAGCCCGCGAAGAGGAGGAAGGTGCCAGACGATCCCAGGGCCTTCGTCAGGGTGAGGAAGGTCTCGCTCACGATGAGGTTCGAGCACCAGTTCGAGACGGCAGCAATCCCTCCACCAGTTCCTCTGTATCTTAGTGGGTAGATCTCCGAGTTGACGATCCACGGGGCAGTCCCCATACCAGGAGAGTAGGAAATGATGTACAGGCCAAGGAAGACCACAGCAAGGAACCCAAACCTGCTCGGGCAGCCGTTCTCAAACCATGTCCTGTGCTCCCCTCGGCACATGCCCTTAATGTCCTTGGTGGAAGCGAGGCAGGCTCCTGGGTGGTACTGAAACCAAGCAACAACAGAGAGACCCCTCGTGAAATTTTAAACAGTGAAACTTTAAAAGCTTCCATCCATATCAAGTTTCAGAAGTTATCTAAATATACCATCTAATCATATAACATGCTTTTCACTGCTTCAACTTTTCACAAGAGAAGGATGCGAAAGTCGGAATCCTTGAAGATGAAGTTAAAAACATAGAAGGATAAAAAAAAAAAAGGAAGACAATATACAGTTTTCTACCGAAAGGCTGAGGAGGAGACAAGCCCTGATCAAAACAAACTTTGATATGGTTTTCATGCCGGCAGACTTGAAAATTTACAGACCAAAGTTGTAGTTTTGATCAGATAAACACCCTCCTCAATCATGACCATCGCCTACCGTGCCGGGCTGACAAGTAGTTAAATGGCTAAAAAGGTTGCCAAATTCAGCGGTCATATCCTTTGAACAATTTCTGGAACAGAAATGGAGACAAAAGGTTTAAAAACAAATTGTAGGAAACAATTCTGAGATCCCCTTGGACTAAGTAACAGCTTCAAGAAAACCGGAGCATTTCAATTTTCAACCTATTCTATAATGAGATGCTTTCTCCTATAAACCACTATGAGAAACTAAGCGTAAGATGAAGAATAAACTTTTACCTCACTTGCTGCATTGGAGCAGAATGCACACTCTGCCTGTAAGCATGACATGCAGTTCCATGAGGATGCATGCGCAGCGGTGGTGTAAGCAGAGCAGGTCACGTTGCTCCCAAAGTGAAGTGACTCGACACGACTGATATCAGGAGAGTGCATAGAAGCTTGCCAGAACACAGCCGATAAGATCACGAGGCAGGAGATGATCCCGAACATTGATATGATCATGAGCCTCCTCCTCCCAAACCGGTCCACAAAGCCCATGCTGACAATGGAACCCACGGCGTTTAGGCCTGAGGTGATGAGGGAAAGGGCTAGTGCCGTTTTGTTGGACGCAAAGCCTGCAAACTGGACTATTGTCGGGCTGTAGTACATGACGGTGTTGATACCCACGAACTGCTGGGCCACCTGGACGGTGATACCAGCATAGAGCCCCCTACGCACCACTGGATTGCTGAAGGCCCCCTTCACCTTTGCAAAGATACTTTCTCCAATAATGGTCTCATCGGCCTTCTCGGCCTGAATTGACTCTTCCAGAGCCCTCATCTCATCCTCTAATTCATGTGGGGGGTAGATTTTCTCCAAGATTTCCCTGGCTTCCTCTTTCCTATTCTGTTTTGTTTATGTTGAACCCAAAGACATATAGTAGAAGAAATTCACCATTAGATGATGTAGCATCATCTTCCTTTAATAGCAGAAGTACAGGACTATCCATCCCAATGGTAACATCCATATCGTGGGTACGACGTGAGTGAAATTTGAGAAGCTAGAAAGGATCCACTGTTTGTTCTTTTAATTCAATTCCGATAATAAAATTAAAAACAGTGATCAGAGAAATAAGAATCGACATATGGTAGTATAGTAACATCTACTTGTGGAACTCACAGAAGCAAGAGATAAAATCATGAAATTAAAAATATATTTCATCCCCCTAAGTGTACATGATTTAGATATAATGCTTTTTTCCATTCAATTGAAGAAAAGGGTGAAGCTGTTAGAAGCTGCTTCCAACAAGTCCTCAATTGAATAAAATTCCAAAATTTTGTATGCACCAGACGATACAAACTAGCTGCCATAGTTCTTCAAGTCATCCAGAGAATCAAAAGTTTGATGTTGGGAATACCTGTCTGTAGAGCCAACGAGGAGACTCAGGAAGAAACATCATCAGAATGAACTGAACCAAGGCAGGAAGTCCTGCAACCCCAAGCATCCAACGCCAAGTCCCTTTCACCTGGCATTCAAGAAAAAAAGGCAGGCACGCATTCGTCAATCATGAAAGCACAGTGTAATCCTCGTGGAGCGATACAGGAGAAAGTTTTGACATCCTGGTAATTACATGGGTAAAGGCAAGGTTGATAAGGTAAGACAAGAACTGCCCTCCAGTTATAAGAAGCCCGTTGGTGCTCACTAATGCACCTCGGATCCTTGCAGGAGAAGCTTCTGAGATGTAGAGGGGCGAAGTCATCGAGGCCATCCCCACACCTAAACCAACAAGTATTCTGCCGATGATAATCACCCATGGTGCAGGGGCAATAGCCATCACTATTGCTCCAAAGAAGAATACTATGTCCGCCAGTATGATCGACTTTTTTCTCCCAAACCTGTCATTGATCCATCCGCCAACAGCGGCACCAATGATAGCTCCAGCAACTGCCATACTAACAATTGTTTCCTGAAAATTACAGACATGGATAAGCAGAAAAGGAGGAACGTCAACATAAGCTATGCCTTCAATGAGTTGAAGGACAAGGGAATGGAATTAAACCATACACAAAATCTTAAAGCAAAGAATCGCAAATTCCTTTTCCATCTAGAAGCTAAGCTGTTTATTAAAGGGTTGATAACGTTAGTCGCTCGGCTATGAGGCGAGAAGTTGAGTGCGAATTTCATGCCTAATCCTGAAATTTCTGACGGACCATATTATGAAGCTTTGCAATCTCTCAAATTTAATCTAATTTTTCCTCCGTTACATAAATACTGCCTCTTGATTCTTCCATGTGATAATTATATCGAAATTCATGTCTGGTCTCCTGTTTGAGGGCAGTGACTAATTCAGTCCTACCATGTAAAAATAAGTAGAACTAAGTTGAAACGAGAAAGGAATTTTAAGAGTGCTGATGGTGGGGTAAGGAAGAGATCAAGCACCTGCAGCCATGTCTTCCTATCAACCTGTTGGAAGTCTTCACGAAGGTAGAGCAGTGCACCAGAGATAACACCTGCAACAGAGTATGCTCGTTCATATCAAAAGCCTATACGATCGATGTAATCACACTGATATCAGACATGAAAGGAGATCCAATTACCCGTATCATAGCCGAAGAGTAATCCTCCAATGCCAGCAGAGAGGGCAAGTCTCATGATGTATGGTGTCTTCCATGTTGTCCTCCAACACTCTGTGAACTCCGTCTTGTCAGCTTTTGAATGCCCACCCTCCATTGTTCCCCACAAGAGGTGTCAAGCTCTGAGACGAAAACCAATTTATTTGAATTAAAACACCATATTTACCTGCTGCATCTATATCAAAACGGCATAGCCATCTGATAGATGCAAAAATCACTAAACTGCAACCTATAATCAAGGTGAAGCCTAGTCAAAATCAAATCACACATCACGATCAAGGCAAGTTATGTCGCAAAGATATTCCGAATCACGCATGCAAATACATCTGAGATTCAGAATTTCTCTTTTAAACCTTTCACAATGAACTATCTTGAAATCCCATGTGTTCATCAAAGTACAGCACAAATTGCTCCAACAAAGAGCGATATACAGTCAGTCGAACAGAACCATGTTATGATTCACATAAACCACGAAAGAGACAGATTTGTCGTTAGCTTCAACTCGACAGAAGCCTCCATATCGGTTGTTAGTAAGACAGATGGATTTCCGCTTAGAAATAACAAATAATCAGAAAAGTGTTCCCACGCTGACAAACAACCTTTGCCGCCGGGTAAAAGATCTTACTTTTCCTTAAAATAGCACATTGATCATAAGAAAATTTGCGAAATAATTCGACGAACCCCCAGGAATCTGCACCTTTTTTCTGGGAACAAAAGTAAACGAAAATGCATCAAAATTATGAAATAGTTGGGGTCACAAAGCATCGCGATTACGAAGGAAAACAGGGGGAAAGAACCCAAATTTCCCTACTCGTTGGACTGAGACAGTCCTCGTACTTCTGAAAAAAATTTAATGACCGAACGCGAGGTTTACCACGAAATCAACCCCTCACGGTGACCCTCCTCTGAGAGTTCTTCTCAACTTTGAGATCGCCTCGATGAGCGACTCTTGAGCTTATATTTATAGACAGGAGGGACGGACAGAGAGCTAGACTGGCTGAATGCAGTGCAAGCTCAGACTGAGTAAACCAACAAAATTGTTGTCGTGGATAAAACCCACAAAGGAATTTGATAGTATTTATCGAGGAGAAAAAGCAAAACTCAAAAGNTAGACTGGCTGAATGCAGTGCAAGCTCAGACTGAGTAAACCAACAAAATTGTTGTCGTGGATANCAGACTGGCTGAATGCAGTGCAAGCTCTTTCTGAGTAAACCAACAAAATTGTTGTCGTGGATAAAACCCACAAAGGAATTTGATAGTATTTATCGAGGAGAAAAAGCAAAACTCAAAAGGGATTCGGATATGGATAGATTTTATATGGCATTTGAAAGTCAAAATATTCTGCGGGTCCCCCTGCCGTGTCAACCACGGTCGACCCCACGCTCGATTAATACGGATACTCAAACAACGGAATCACCAGATTCATTTCCCAGTAAAACAAACTTCTTCTTCTTCTTCTGGGCAAAGCTCTGTTCACAGAGTTCGTATCATTCGGATGATTTCCCGAAACCTTAATTCATTTTTTGAAGTATTAGTAGATAAACTCACCTTAGGGAAGTTATCTATCTCAGTTTAGGAGAGTATTGATTCACCGAAAAATATGGCTCGCTGTTGAGGTATGCAGATTGATGATGAAACCCAATCTCGCTATCATATACGGCATCTTTCCCGGTCATGCATTCATTAATTTTGTCAAAGTGTCAGTTATTGGATGATACCCCCGCTGGAACATTATCCTAACCTTATCCATGGAAAGACGCAGATAAATATATTTTGATTTTGATTTTTTGGACAAAAAAGGAGTAAATTTTTAATGTTCACAAAATAAGGGTTTCAAAATCTAAAGGCCAACCCCATTCATGGCAGAACTAGGAAATTTGTTCGGGGAGGGGACAAAATCTAATAGTGTTATATGGAGGTGTTTAATATCGCACTAATTCACCGGATGATATATTGTACAACCTGGGACCCATCAATTAAACTCTCGAGAGATTCGAACCTTGAACCTGGCTTACTGTATGTTGTCAACTTAACGGTGTATTGTCACCCTTGAGGGCCTATTCATATCTTCTTATCTGATCGGAAAGCCCTTCTATATGAGAAATTCCTCGACCAAATCCACTTTAGGTTTTCCAATAAAGTAGATGCATGGAGAATAAGAGCGGCTTACGAGTTTGTTTGTGTTAAATATGAATGAATGAATTTTGTACCTATAGGAGAAAATTGGTGCGATGGGCGGCACCCATGAGTTCTTCTTGAATGAGTGATTATTCCATCAAATTCAAATGATAAAAACTCCTTTACAGTACAATTTATATTTTAATTGTCAATAGCAAAACAACGTTAAAAAAATCTAAAATATCCATATTTCTAATCTTTTTAAAAATTCATTAATATCTCCCATGGAAACATCTTATCCATTCATGAAGTGGGCGCGATTGTTATTGTATCCCGCCTCATGTTGCAAATTTGGCCGTAAAGTTATCCGTAATCTAAAATTATGCGGGTTAAAACTTTAAAGTGCAATTGATGATTATTACACGTATTACACACACTTTACCAATACTTACTAAACTTTAATATCAACTTGGCGTTCCTCCAAATAACATAAAATCACATTATTACAACGTTTATCGAATTTAAAATTTTCCCATAATCCAACAAAACGGAAAAGCAAAAACAATGCAAGGCATGGTCCCGTCNTTTTTTTTTTTAAATTGCGATTCAAACTTTTGGGAAGGATATGCAAGCATCAGCCAGCTTTTGCTCGATCCCACCACCCATGCTCCTCCTCTTTAATCCTTTTCTTTTCCCATCACCCATTATATTTAAAAATTCAATAAAATCGATAATCCAGTTATGAGATGAACTGTTAATGCTTCAATTTTTTTTACTTATAATATTTAAATTTAAGAAATTATTTAAGGTAAAAAAGAGATGTTAGAACCACTCCATCCAGCCGGTTCACACTGAACGTTTTGGTCATTTTGGAATGTTGTAAATTTTCCACAATGGCGTCTGGTCCTCCGAAAAAGGCTCCAATATCCTAAAGCAGAGCGCCTAAACCTGCGTCCTCTCCTTTTCACCACTTTCCTCCTCCACGAAGACACGTGCTCTTTTTCTTCCACAAATTCCTTTTTTTAAAAGAATAAATAAATAAATATCTTTGCTTTCTACACTCCTCATCGTGATCCCATTACCACTCTTCTGATTATTCCCATGAGTTTCGAGTTTTGAAGTTGTTATTTTATCGTCAACCAAGATAAGAGTAAAGTACTAAAATCATATATTTCAATCATCAAACGAGTAAATTAACGATTCAATCCGTGCTTCCACTCCCCATTTACCCTCTCTTGCTCTGTCTGCGCTATTGCCAGGTTCATCAAGGCTCTCGTTACATGATGAATAAACGGGAAAAAAAGCATCAACGGAGGAAAGAAAATCATTACCGATCTTCTGGAAAACGAAAATCAAGGAGGAAGATACCCGGCTATCTTCGGCTTCGGGGTATCCTTTCCGTCTCCCCCGTGAGCTCCCTCGGTAACCCGTTCCCCTTCCCCTGCTTGCTCTCCAATTGCAGTTGAAGACGCGCACACGCAGGAAAGCACGGTTTGTTATTAGGAGTAACGATCCTCTCTCGCAGCGAGAGAGATTGTCCCGCGGCCTTCTTCCGTGTCATTTATTAGCTCTGGAATTTTGGGTTGGTTATCTCCTTATTTAGCTCATTCTCGTTAACGTCTGCCTAAATTAAATATTATCCGCTCGTTTCCTCTCTTTTTTGTTTTTCGAAGTTGTCTCTCTTTTTGATAATCTTTCTGCTGTTTGATGAGATGGGGCAACTTTTTTTTTTTTAAGAAAACTATCAAAATAGTCCTCTAATTTTTGACTGGCCACTGTA
The DNA here is from genome assembly GCA_900006705.1 of Sonneratia caseolaris. Classification (NCBI taxonomy): domain Eukaryota; kingdom Viridiplantae; phylum Streptophyta; class Magnoliopsida; order Myrtales; family Lythraceae; genus Sonneratia; species Sonneratia caseolaris. Next base: position 36,800 of record CXYZ01010242.1, read on the forward strand.
TCAGTCCTCGATTTTTCTAACCACCATTTTAATCCAACATATGCCAAATATCCATCAAAATGGTCTGGTCATCAATGGTATTATATGATGCTTCACAAAAACATGTCATGACCATTTATATGGCTAGAAGTTATCTTACGTGATAGTAAAATTATCGTTTATTTGTATATATCAAATAAAATGATCACGAAATATAAAAAGAAATCGCTTCTGACTACTGGTCTCCACATCACATCAAATTAGAAATGTTAAATGGGCCGAGATGGCCCATAATTGGACCGTCCGAACCCAGAACCGGCCCGAAGCATTGCTTACTTGGCACGAAACTGCTCTTATCAGGTTGGGGGCAGTTACAAGTCAGTTCAAAAATATGGACTCGTTGAACCATAATCGGCATAGACCATTACTCTTGCTGAACCAGCCAAGACCTCCAAAATCCTGCAAATTAACTGTCGGATTTTATCATGCTAATTTAAATTTTTTTAAAAAATTTAAAAAGATGGATGGTTCATAAGTCAAATGGGCATAAACTATTAACCAGCCAATTTATAAACGGTTCAGATCTGGTTCATATTTATCTAAATCGTGGCCTGTAACTGAATCAACCCATTTGCTTAATAGGCCAAACCATAATTTGGTCAAACGAATCTGCACCCATTTTGAACTGTCCTAAACCACACTTTTAATGTGACAATGTCACATTTTTGTGAACAAGAAGGTAACGCCATTGATGGCTGAACCATTTTGATAGGGATTTGGCAAATGCTCGATTAAAATGGTGGTTAGAAAAATTAGAGAACTGAAATGGTGGTTAGTCAAAAATTGAAGGACGATTTTGATAGGTTTCTCTTTTTCTTGGTAACTAAAGTGTTTATCTCTTCCAAGTGAACATTATGCGATAAATTCTTCCGTAATCATATCTCGTGATCATGTAAAGTGAAAAACGCATTAATAAAATTATCATAAACACGTATATGAATGTTGATCGATCCGTTAATATGTCACATGTTGAATTAATTTAAGTGAAATGATCGATTATTCTTCGACATACCAAGTACATTGGCTTTGCTGTCGATGTCTTTGTAAGAAGTTCTTTGATGATCCAATCTTGTTATATAGCCCGAAAAGAAAGAAAAACGTACCCAACGCAAATCGGAGAAACCTGTTCAATGGATACCACTAGTCACTTTAATTTGGTCCCAAGCTCTGGGGGTTGCCTTTCCCGGCCAACAAACGTCGGTTGCATGCATTTCTCGAAGTTTTTTGAATAATCACCGTTCAATTTTGCATCAGTCTCCCCTCCTCAATTCAAATCATCATCAGAAGGGGCATTATATTCTACTAATTAAGCCCCACCAGCAAGTAATTTATAGTCGTTTAAAAACCTGCCGTTTATGCTGAGGCAGCAATCGATTTCAATATTTTTATTAGGGTTTGGGAACTGATTGAGATTATTGCGTATGTTAGTAGGGATTAATGCTAGTACTTGTCGTCTCCGTCCACCTTCAGACCGGGCAGAGACAGACTGTATCTCTCGGAGGATTAGAACACAATACCCTCGAACCATGGCGAGGAGAGGGGTGGCCAATTTTACTTACAATTCTGAGTTGTACGAAATTAATAATGCACGCTGATGGTGTTCTTACTATGCCTATCTGTTTCCACCTTCACCATGATCTTGTACATGATCCATCAGCGTCCCAGATTGTAGTATCGATTTCCACATTGAATGTCGAAAAAAATCATTTAGTAACTTTTTATGGAGGAATCCCATCGGATTATCCTGTGCATGAATTTTTGAAGTTAAATGGAGACTTTTACTAATCTCCGGCCCCTTTTGATCTGTGATCTATTTTGATCATCATATCACAGTTAACTTATATATACAGGTTCAAGAATGGGACATAAGTGTGGATACAATTTGATATATAGTCGAGTGAATCAAATCCAGAAGACATTTAGTGACTTTGATCAAGATTAAAGAAAGGCCCAACAATGAAACCCAAACAATTCTAGGGAATGAGATTTAATTTATGCAGATTCAATCAAGTGGGAGAATTTACATACATAGAAAAACTGAGACTTTTGGAGAACATGCAATATATATATATATATATATATATATGTATGGGGAAAAAGCGAATGTCCTAAACCACAACCAAGTTTTAAGTGCCGTGGGCAGCAGACCTGTAAAACAAGCTTAGCCCATATAGAATCAATCACCCGAAATGTCCTTCTTATGGTTAAGTTAGCAAAGTTAATAGGGAGGATTCCGAGTGAATTGTGGGAACTCATACTTGAATATTCAAAATAAAAAATTACCTTTTTCTCCGCCGTACGAGATATTTACAAGTCATGCCAGCCAACTTGCTGCCAGTTCTGACGCCGTCGCCCGGTCAAGAGTGGCTGATAATACTAGTTCGAGATGAGTAAGTGTTATCTGCTGTCTACTGATTAAATGGAATTAGGTACTCCGATCGATTAAACACGGTTTCCTTATCAATACTCAAGCATTGCATGTTACCATGACACGTAACTAAATTATCATGGCCAGCTCTCCTTTTATGTCACATTAAATCCAAGTGCTGATCGATAGTGAATGAGATGTTGGGTCTTTTTATGTATCTTTTCTTTTCTCCATCACCATTCCTTGGATTGGGATATGCAGCAAAGAAAAAAAGAGAGAGAATAGTCGGACCCAAAAATTAAAAAGAAAATCCCGATATCCACCTATCAATTTTCAACCCTATTCCGTCCGAAATGACACAGACCTTATGGTTCTAATTCTTCTCGACATCATGGTGCAGATAGCATTGATTTAGAGAAAAAATCCGACAAAGTTAGCTAGGGTGAGAACGTCGGTGTTCTTGTCCCCATGATTGGATAATCTCGCTCCATGCGTGGGATCATGACATATCATGACAAATTTGTTCTAATTAGGAACAATTATAATAACTATACTGCAGTCTGAATGACACGCGGTCGAAATTTTCCTCGAACCACCAATTAGTTGTTCATCTGAGTTTTGGGATGAAATCTTCAGCGAGGCCTCTTTTTTACTTAATCCATACAGCATTATTACCATTAAAAGAGTACATTACCAACCAGTCATTGGCAAACCATCTCCACATGGTTCGGACGCAAAACGAAAACGTACAGCTCAAATAATCTACCAATGCTCTACCCGTTAGAATTCTTGGCCACAGTCCTCTCCCTGATGCGTCCGAAGTAGCATGACAACTTCTTGCGGTCGGGGAGGTTCTCTCTGATTACGGGGATGGACTTGAAGTTCTGAACCCAAGCGTGGAGCCGAGGAAGGTTGCCCGGCTCGATCAGCTTCACACCAGCCACTTCTTCCATTTCCTGAAACCAGTGTGCTAGCCATCCGTAAGAGATATCGACCAGATTAATGGACTCGCCGCCAAAGAACTTCTTGTCCCCTAAGCCGTGCTCTTCCAAGACTTTCAGCACTTGCAGGCCTTCATCGACTGCTTGCCGCTGTGCTTTGCCTGTAGTTCGAAGGAATGCATTCAAGGTCGCATCCTGGACAATTTGTTAGCACAATAGCTGAACTCTGTTAAGAGCCGATAAAGGCTTTCTCTGTATTGAATGTGCTTAAACACAAATTATGCACTAGAAGATGATGGACTTGCTAAAAGACAACTTCTTCTTGAAGGCAAACTTGCACGTGCTTAATTGATGAAGGCAAAAATTTTCCATATTTGCTGTGCAAATGATATCTACCTACTTTCTCAGAACCAAAGTTGATCCAGAACCGAGCCGTGGCTCGTTCGTAGACGTCGGAGGGGAGGAGTGGATTCTCAGGCCATGTCTCTTCAATGTACTCGAGGATGACGAGGGACTCGCAGATGGGTCTTCCCTGGTGAACGAGCACAGGGATCTTCTTGTGCACCGGGTTGTATTCGATAAGTTTTGAGCCCTTCCTTCGGAGATCTTCCTCTATGTACTCGTAAGGGATACCCTTCAGCTTCAGAGCCCATACCACTCTGTGACTGAAGGGGCTAATAGAGAAACCGTGGAGCTTCACTTTTTCCATGGATGGCATCGAGAGGGATAAGAGACCGTTAATACTTAATACCCAGCCCATATATATATATATATATATGCCACGTGCTTATCCAAAAATTACGGATTGCTAAGAATATAATTAGATGTCAGTTGCACCATTTAAGATTTTGGATTGGATTAACATGGACTCCAAAATTCTTATATAATCTAACTAAGCGCAAGAGTAAGTTTGCAATGGAAGTCACAACTTGTCATGCCAGAGTACTCAAGAGGAGGCTCAATCCGAAGTCGAACTTCGGACTCAATGACCCTCAAAATTTAGACAGAGTCAATTTACAATAAGATGTTGTTATTATTATTATTATTTAGCCTTTTTCTTTTGACAATATAGTAACGTTGTTAATTTAGCCATTTCGTACGAGCACAGCCATCTTTATGCCTCGATCGGTGTTCTGCAAGATAATGTAACAAAAATACAGATAGAATTACTTAATATATGAAATAGGATTGAATTACGTGAAGAAATATTGGGATGGACGTTTCTTCCTGTAGCCTCCTTCACTGAGCTGATATCAGTATTCTAAAGGGAAGAACGTTGATTTGATCGAACCTTTTCTGTCCAAAAGGACAGAAAAAAAAAAAGGAAACGTGCGGCCATTTTCAGCAGGACACTGCAATATTAAATAGGAGGCCTGTGATGAGGTTGATTCTGATCCTATAGGAAACCGCAAGTTCAACCTGTGTGATCAAGAAAAGATCTGCCCGAAGAAGGTGTCATCATGAAAAGTGCCGCCCCGCCTTTTCCCCTTACTTTTGTGACCAGGAGTAGCCCTAGTGTCGTTCACTGTCTCTAACCAAAATTGTGAACGGCAAGATTTTCTTGATAGACGTTTTTCGTTCGTGCGGACATTGAAGGGAACCGTCTTACGGGCTAGCGATTAGAGACAAACTATAAAATGGCCTTTGACCTTATTTCGAGGTAATTATGAATCTACGCTAAGGGTTCAAGGGAACAGAAAATTTTTGTAAATTTACCTCCTCCTACTCGTCGGATTCATTCTCAGAAGAAACTCCATCAACTGCAGGGCGGAAGAGTCGGGGGAAAATAAAAAAAACGGGCGTTAGGATGATGCGGATCCATAGTCAGCCCCATTTCGATTTCATGTGATTAAAGTACAATTTGTGCTCGAACCTGAGCTATTTCGGGCAGTTTCGCATTCATGAGCTCCTCGACCATGAGGAACTACCGAAAATAATGCAATGATTCTTCATAAGAATCCAATTGTTGCAAGTCAAGAGCTATTTTTTTTTCCGTATAATAATACCACTAGACGTCCTCGAAGGCTCAAATGATTTGCTGGGTCTCAAATCAATCCTGCTCGGGGTCAAGACTCTACTTGGTCCTGAAATGCCTGTAGTCGGTTCCAAACCCTTATTCTTAAAAATGGAAAAAAGAAACAGAAAAGAAAAGAAATTTTGTGTTAGGTCCTCTCATTCAATTCCCTTTAGTAAGCACGCTGACGTCTCTCCTCATTGATGTCGAGTATACGGTTCATTTAATCCCAACATCAACTAACCTTTCCAGCTTCGATATCTGGGGTGCATGCACCAGTGAATGATGTTCCACACCGGGGCCAAGGACATTACTCTTGACTTTTGTAAGACAAACTGTGAGTTTCATCTCAAAAGCATGAATCATGTGATTGATGATGGGACCCTGCCATGACCCCATACTGTCATTTATCAAACGGAAGTTTGACCGTCCTCCATATAAATGATCAGTAGATAATAATTTTTAAACCCTTATCTTAGCTGGTGAAATCAGTTCACCCATCGGCTACTGTATTTTGCCAACTGTGAGGGGGACTTCTCAATCTCAATCCTCGATTGACTGACTGCATGAGGGGTGCAATTGCAATCAACTCCTTCAATTCAACAACTACATATGGTCCTCGATGTGTGTGCGTGTGTATATATATACATGTGTATACTCTGATGCATGCCTTATGATTTCTGATTTCACGATCAATACCTTAAGGCAAAGATAATCATCAGTAGGGATAATTTTCTAACTGAAAAATTACC
>CXYZ01010242.1:53791-83625 GCA_900006705.1 Sonneratia caseolaris
GTGTAGTAAATTAAAATAAGTACGTTATAATAATTTTTTATTTTTTATTTTTTATTTTAAGTTGATTGATTTTCTCATTGATTCAATTGGATTCACTGATTTGACCGGGAATCAGTCGGTTCAACCGGATTTAACCTAATTTAAAGTGTAATAGGAGTATTTTATGAGAACCGGACCGGGTGGGGTGGCCGGTTCCCGGTCGAACCGGCCGGCCCGGTCCGGTTTTAAAACTATGGTCACAGGTCCCGTAGAGTGCCAATGACAATCAAACTCATCTCCAACAGGGCATCTTCAACTGCGATCACTTGTGAACGCACTTGAACCATCTCCACCTACCAAAAATCAGAGCTTTATGCTTATGAACAACTTTGAGTACCGCATACGTTAGATTCCTCAATTTATTGTTCGAACCTAATCAAATTTCATTGGACATGTAGGTTGTTAACATTTCCGGGCCTTTTTCCATGCATGTGTACTATCATAACAGGACATGCGTGCTTAAAGGTTAAAAGAGGAAGCAATTTCTGTTACCCGGGAACGAAGAGTTCACTAATTCAGCAGGCTTTGCCAGGAAAGGAAGCCTTTTTTTTTCCCTACCCGATTAAGGGAAGTGCTTCCCTTCCCTGGACAACAGCTCATTGCCGCACCATGAAATAGCACTGTGGCAGCGGTGAAGACACTAACTTGACTCGAGCACTGCGTTTGAATGACTGTCGAGATCGAAGCAGCTCAGCTGAGCCATAGTAATGTTGCTGATGTATGGTTGTGGAAAGAAGAAAATGATGGGATGTGGAAGCGACCACAAGGAGACAAATCCCGACAATGTCGTTCCTAATGCCAGCTGAGGATACGGTACGAACGACCTTTAATTTTCTCCTTTTCACCTTTCACCCCGTTTTCCTCCCGCAGTACAAGAAGTCCCTGAGGCTGAAAAGAATTTTTTGCTTCTCCCTTTCTGTCTTTTTTACTTTTTTTACTGCTACTGGGTTTTGCTTTGTTTGGGATCTCCCTCTTGTCTGGCGTTTCTCCCTCTTTTCACTGCCCATTTGGTTGCTGTTTCTCTGAGTCCTGAGCAGGGCAGTGGAAGGTGAAGAAGAGGAAGAAGGTTTGTGTGTCTGTGTTAGTGGAAGGGAAATTATGTTTCCGGGCTTGATTCGGACCCACGAGGGTCTTGTCGGGCAAGATCAAGATCTGCAGGTCGGAGGCGGCGGAGGTCCGAATCACGGCCTCCGAGGAGCAGCAGGAGACCCTTGTCTTGTCCTCTCCTCCGACCCCAAGCCCCGCCTCCGATGGACGGCTGACCTCCACGAACGATTCGTTGACGCCGTGACTCAGCTTGGTGGAGCCAGCAGTCAGTCTCCTTTCCTCTCCTCTGCTTGCTTTTTACTCCATTCTTCTAGAATTTATTCGATTGAGCAAATCGTGTGGGCTTCTTGAATACACCCTTTTCCTTTCTCTAGGGTATGGCTTTCCTCTTCAAAATCCTTTTATATATGTATTCTTCGCTACTTCTCGATGTTTATTAATGGAGTCTTTCATCTCTCTCTCTCTCTCTCTCTCTCTCTCTCTCTCTCTCTCTCTGTGAAGAAGAAAATGCTTCTCGAATGCATGAATGATGTACAAGAATAATCATTTGATTTCGGTTCTTGTAGGTTAAGTAAAAAACAAATGGTTGTTCAGAGTGGGTTTCTGTCGATTAGAGCTCAGCTTGTACTGTCAGACATCTCATGCTGTTGTTGAACCTGGTTCCATGGGATCGATCGTCCCTTCACCAAATTATTTAATTTTGGAGGAATGTGGGTCGGATTGAAGTAGGAATAATGGAGGATGAAAATTCAGCCCAAAAATTCTGTGAATGATGGCAGTTTAGTGAGAATCTGGGGATTTCATTAGGGAGCGATAGTTGCAAGGGGCCCAAATTAATTGCTTCTGGAGTGTTGTAGTGATGGATAATGAGATCCTTTGTGTTCCCTTGAAAGGTCTGATGATTGAAGGAGCTCTAATAGGTTGCTGTGCCTCAACTATAACAATAAATTGGAAGGAAACAAGCACCTGTTTTGACCAGAAGTCGAATTACATCCTGAAGCATGAGGGTGTGCGGTTACATTAAATGAATGGATATGTTTAATCTTATTTTTCATGTTCATCAGTACTTTGTTTGGTTAGGTGTACCGTTTGCTGGTATAGTTCATCAATGACTGATCTTATCCTTGCAGCTCATCTCTGTTTGGGGTGTCTGAAAATGATTTTACCTGGTCTAGGCCCTTCGTGGTATGCTTGCTTGACAACTCATAAGCAACTGAGAAAAAGTGTTTTTTGATCAACTGATTTTGGGGGCTACAGCAGTGTATACAACAAAGAAATCATTGAAGTTGAGAGAGCTGACTTGTTGATCTTAGGATTCAAATGTTTATACTGTGCTATTAGTGTAAACTTCTCATATTTGGTATTAACATCTTTGATACATCTGAGCTAAATTTAAAAGTGAGCTCTTAGATATGGCAAAAGGAGTTTGTGCATTGAAATGGGCAAGCTGTGTCATATACCAGATATTGCTGGTTATCATTAGATTTGGCACACTTCTTTGAAACTTACCTGTTAGATAGTGAATGATTTCTACCGAACACAATGTCTGAAAGTTTATGGAGTTCAAACGCTTCAATTCTGCCTGCTCTTTTTCTTGCCCAAAAGTTTCCTGTTACTGAGATAAATTCTCCTTGTCCAACTTCTTGCAAACATCCACATCTGTACTCATAGTCTTCATATATGTCAATTAGTTGAAGATCAAACGTTCTTTTATCTGCCTCCCTTTGTGAACCTGATTTTTGAGTTAATAATGAGCTGCTTGCAAGGAGAGCAAGCTGATGAGAGCACTAATTTCTCTTTTCTTCTCTTTGTTTGTGCTCCTTGGTGTGTCTTGTTTGTGCTTCATGTCTATTCTATGCTCTTTTTCTGGGATTTCTTTTCACTTGCTGCTGATTACATTGGTAGTTGAACTCTTATGAGAAGACTGTGAGATTAAGATGTGGCCTGTTATCATATGTTGATAGATGGGTTCCAATGAGTTAATAATATGTTTTTTCTGGTGTATATTTTGTTTCATGATTCAGTTATATGATCCAACAAGGAGGGCACTTGAAACCTGATGTTGGCTAACTTGTTTGTATTGTAAATTTAGATTTCTCTGAGTTTGATAATTCTTTTCTCAAGAGTCCGCTTAATGATTAAATTTGCTGGGTAGAATAATTGGTAGCTCTCATACCCCTGATAATCATAATTCTTGACTTAAGTTTGAATTCTTTCCCATTGGCTGATTTGCATTTTTGCCGCACTGAATGTGCTGATATTTCTGCAGAAGCTACCCCAAAAGCTATCATGCGGACAATGAACGTGAAAGGTCTCACTCTCTTCCATTTAAAAAGTCACCTCCAGGTCTGTCTCATTGAGATATATCCCTGGTTTTTTTCAGCCATTGAAGATTAGATGAAATCGTGCCTTAGTTATGATGCTTTCCCCACAATTGCAGAAATACCGGTTAGGCAAGCAATCAGGAAAAGATATGGGTGACTCACCAAAAGATGGTATGTCAATCAGCATATGGTTGTAGTTTTAGAATACCTCATATTTCTTCCCTCTCTTTCCGCTCTACCAGACTTGAATCTTTGATCCACAACAATGGAAGGTTATCATTAACCAATGAACCAAAGGAGAGCTGGCAGCATATGGTTGTACCTGGACTGGTTTCTTTGAGATGTAGCTGTCAAGCTAAGAGATTAAATCTCATATCTGGTGTCATTTTTCTTTTTTGCCATTTTGTGGAAGGAATGGCAGGCTCTTACCTTCTAGAAAACCCTGGGAGTGGTAATTCTTCTCCACGTATGCCTTCCTCCAATATTAATGAGTAAGAAAAAGTTTTTCTTTCTTTTTCCTCTCTCTTACTCATTTTCCTGCTCCTAATTAGCTTATATGTTATCTGCACTGACTTTATGAGAATGTTTTATGCAGAGGTTACAAAGTCAAAGAGGCATTAAGGGCACAAATGGAAATGCAGAGTAAGTTACATCTTCGAGTTGAGGTAATTGTTCTCCTGCTTTTTCTGTTTCATTTTGTTATGTTTTTAGATTGCTGAAGTAATTGTTTTGTTACCATGCACCTACAACTGATATCAGTTGATATTATTTAGATTCTTTGGTCAAAGAATTGATCCATAATTTTGTTTTTGGTTGGTTATTGTGATTATTTGGCACAATCGCTATGTTAGCGGTTGGATCAGATGAATTGTTAATTCCATCTTGAGCATCTCCACGAAACTCTTGCAATACTCTTCAATAATCAGGCTCAGCAAGAGAAAAATAGTTAATCGAAAAGTGGACAATTCTTATTTTCAAGTAGAATTTATAGTTTTAGGCATTTATTAGCTGTTTCAGTTTCATCTGTGTATCTGGTTTGTTGTGGGAATTCTTCTACTTTAGGGTGTTTCTCCTGTCTGATTTTGATGCCAAATGTTTGTATTGCCTCTGCCCAGGTTGAGAAGCACTTGCAGATATGTCTGGATGCTGAGAGAAGTTACATGGCCATGCTCGAGAAGGCCTGCAAGATGTTAGCTGAACAGTTCATTGGGGTGCCACTGCAAGACACATTATCAGATGGTCAGAAGTCATCTCAGATAATGTATGATGCAAAGCCGCATGCAAGAGGCCTTGATAAGCTCGGATTCTACCCTCACTTGGTGGGTGCAGCTCACGGGCTTGAGGAAGAGGTCCCACCAAGCCTCCATTCTCAGAGGGCTGACTGTTCCACTGAGAGCTGCCTTACCTCCCAAGAGAGCCCTGGTGGGTTGGCCCTGGAGGACTCCCCAATGGCTGGGAAGATGAAGATGATGGAAATGGAGCCAAACGGTGGTGTGCCCTTGATCTGGGGGGAAACAAAGTTAAGCGCAGCAGGTGAGATTGGTGTTTCGCCGGTTCACCCCAATGAGTTTGCAGTTTACGGCATGTAAGAGTCTTTGAGGTCGAGAGGATCTATTCTCCAAGATCCATGCTCTAAGTTCGTAAATTGTAAAGAATTCTTGTGTTCTCCTCTGTTCTGAGCCTTTTAGTGGGGAATGTGGTGGAAACAGAGATTAAAAGAACTCTAGTTCAATTATTATCCATGCGGCGAACTTCTGTCCAGAGTATCTAACAGCCATGGCAAGATGCCATTGGAGGGTTCATCCCACACCACACCCACCCCAACCACCCTACCTACGCATATTGGCTCTTTGGTGTAGTCCATTCAAATGTTGATGGTGATCAGCGTGGGGGCAATGACAACGGACATTGGTCGACAACATAGTGATCTGCACAGTGGTGATCGTAGTCATTATGTTATTTGAGCCGGAGACATACACATGGAAGAAGTCCGGGAAGCAGATGGGATTTCTCCGTTTGTTGGATTAGTTTGAAGTGATTCTAATTGACATTTTCAACAGTCGGTCTGTGATAGCGACAGTAGAAGACCCAAATAATGAACGCTACCATTTCCATTTATACCGAAGGAAATGATAGTAAGCCGGAAACGCAAAACCGAAACATTATTCTCCTAGCTAACACTTCATCGTCGCCTAGAAAATCCTTCTCGTCCTCCCACTCACTGTACTGCATTGGGGCTGATATCACACCTTCTAGTTGCCAAAACCAATAGCGATTGGGCTCCTCACAAAATGCTTCCCGTCCGTCCAGGTAATCCCTCCGAAGGCATACTCCTTCTCCGTGGCATTTACGGTAGGAACTGACATGGGGATCGTCCGGTGTGCCTCGAGAGTCAACCGGAACTCTTTCTCATCGCCGACTCTATCGAAAGTCAGATGCTTTGGTTCGACAGACACAGCCACCCCCGGAGGGGAGTGAATTACGACTCCATAAGTTCCGGGGGAGCCCACGTTCTTCAACCTCCGGTAAAGTGTGGCCCCCTTGCCCGAGAAGTTCGGGACCGAGAACGATGGGTAATTTATGTCCAACAGAGTGAGCGAATCCCGGCAGACGTGGGTCTCGTCCGTGAACTGGTGGATCATCGTCTGGTTGTAGCCCAGAGCGCAGAGGAAATCTAGGTAGTCCTCGGCACTCATGTCGTACACCAACCCCGGGTCCATGGCGCGGTTCGGCCGCAAGTGCCCCGCTCCGTACAAGAATGGTGTCGCCTTGTCGAAGGAGGAACCGTCGAGCATTGGCTTCACATTGTTGCCCCTTGTCCTGGCTGGCTCACGAGTGTCAATAAAATGTGATAAAATTCAAGTGTCAATATCAAGGCAAAAATGAGACCACATTACACTTTGCAATCTATTGTTGTTCTGTGTCTGTCAAGTTTTACCCGAGGTCATAATGGCAGATTTGATCGCGGCGGGACTCCAATCCGGGTGCAGTGACTTGAGCAGTCCGACAATTCCCGAAACATGAGGGCAAGCCATGGATGTGCCCGAGTCGACATTGAACTTGACAGTGCGGTTATCGAACGGCAAGCCAGTTGGGCTCGTTCCTTCGCTGTATGCCGCTATGATGTTCACCCCAGGGGCAGTAATGTCGGGCTGGCACAACACACAGACAATGAGATAAAACAAGAATTTACAGAGAATGCGAGATAACTCCACTTGAACTTGAATGGAAACCTTGAGAATCTCTGGAGTGACGGTGTTTGGCCCCCTGGAGGAGAAGGCCGCCATGAATGGGGCCGGCTTCGTGCCGACTACTGCTCTTGGAGCTGTGATGAACCCGAGCGGATCTCTGCTCAAAATATTTTTGCATGAATACAGATGATCACACAACGTGTTAACAGGAAAATAATCTTTCTTGTGGAGTATGGCAGGTGATCCTTGAAAGCGATGGAGACGGAGAACGTACTCCGTGGTGTTCACGTAAGCGAAGACAACGTTTCCATCGTCGTAGTTGATGTGTGTTGCGGGAATGACGTGAGGATCGGCAATGATTTCATTCCCGAAGGCCTTGTCGTTGCAGAGGATCATCCCGGCAGCGCCGGCTAGAGCCGCATTTCGGCCCTTGTCAACTCTCGCGTTCTGGCCCCTCAGGCAGACTACAATCTTCCCCTTCGCCTTCTTGGGATCCAACGTTCCCGGCTTACACAAAATCCTGCAAAACAATCCAATAGCCAGTTGGCTCAGAGTAAAGCCCGGAGGATGATTAGTAATGGTACTCATTTTGATACTGAGCGAGATGTTGAGAACGTCTTACGCATCTTCGGCAGAAGCATTAGCAGCTTGAGCTTGTGCTCCGGTGACGAGGGGATAAAACCTGTCCTCCGACAGTGGCTGGGAGAGGCTGAGCCCTTTGAACCTTCCACCACGGATGCCACTCCGGATCTCGACGTACGCCTGGAACTCGCGGTCCATCGTGCTGGCGCCCACGGTGATTATCCACGGGGAGACGTTCGTGACCGTTCCTGCATCTGGCCCCGAGTTGCCTGCCGCACAGACGACGACGATCCCATTCTTCACAGCGTGGAAGGTCCCTATGGAGATCCCGTCGTTGAAGTAGTCAGTGGGATCCCCTCCGATGGAGACTGAGAGCACATCAACCCCGTCATGGATCGCCTCATCGAAGGCCGCAAGCATGTCGGCATCGAAGCACTCTCCGTTCTTTGCAGGCGGCCAGCACACCTTGTAGGAGGCGACCCGGGCTCGAGGAGACCCGCCCTTGACGGTTCCGCCGCCCACTCCGAAGACGGTCGCCCCAGGGACGAAGTTTCCAGCAGCGGTCGACAGCGTGTGGGTCCCATGGCCGTCATAGTCCCGCGGGGTCTTCATGGACGGGTCGATTGGCTGAGCGTAGTACTCGTAACCCTTGGAGTAGTATTTCGCCCCAATCAGCTTCCTGAAGGAGGTTGCAAACGTGAGTAAGATTACTGCACAAGCTCCTTAAAATTCATCGAGCCAGCATAATTCCTACAGACACAAATACTATTAATGTTAGTTAGACGGATCGAATCGAATTGCGGGCAAGAAGAAGACGTAAGGACCGGTTGCAGAGAACTCCATCCTTGGTGTTATTCTCACAGGATCCCCTCCACCTTGATGGAACTGGTCCATAGCCAAGGTCGCTAAAGCTCAATGATTCGGGCCAGACACCTGGAGAACAAGTTTGTTTCGCGTTACGCTCGAGAAATGATCATGAAGGTACAAGGATGCTGCTTGAGGACCACAAACTTTTATTGTGTCCCTTCTAATCGTACCGACTGTTCCATATTCGACATGCATACTCGATCTAGTTCATGCTACTAATGGAAGCCACAGCTCACAGACAGGCACTAACATCAGCAAATGAGGGACAATCTGACACATCGAGACTCCGTATGACAGCACCGTATCAGAGGGGTAGTGAAAATTTTGGACAGATCATGGAGAACAGATGGCCGAAATCAAGCAGCCGGGAAGGAACAACAAGGTTAAGAGCCCCGGCGAGGGATCGAAATACTGAAGAAATTTACGGAACAAATTAAGATTGGTTCATGAAGCTACGTTCTTTATGCACTGTAAATCCAATCTGGGATACCATGAAGGACAGAGGAGGCAAACCGGTATCGAGGTTAGCGAGGATGGTGTCTTCGCCGAATCTGCCAACATCCCACGCAGAATGCGGTATTATTTCACCTCCCCCGTCCTCCAGCATCATGAAGCTCCATGAGTGGGTTGTGAGCAGCTTCCTCCCCTGGTTTGGGAAGACCGAAATGACATCGGGATGTTCTGCGTCGATTTAAACCATTGATCCATTACCAAGTTAAATCGACTTCACCACTCTGGTCGGCAAGGTGCAACGGGAGAGTCTTACTTGCAATCGCCGCAGCTACTTCATCCTCCAAGTTAGCAGCGAAGCCATTGATGTGCCTCGTGTACGAGTAAAAAGTTGCTTCTCTGGCCTTCTCTTGACTGCATACATCAGAGTATATGCAAAGCAAGGAAAAAGTAATTGGAGAATGCTATACTTCTATATATTTCAACACACACACATATATATATATACACATATCTTCGGTTGGTTCGTGGATTAGGCTGATGCTAATGATGTTGCCTCTGATGCTTTAGTATGACATTATGAAATACGAGTCATACACAAAATTCAGATATAACTATTTAAATAATTTTTTTTTGTATTAAGCATATTCTATTAATCTACGTAAATTCCATATCCATAAATTGATTTATTCAGAATCTAATCAAAATTGTACTTATTAGAAGATGAAAAGGAAAAATAATCAAAATTAAAGGGGAAAAAAGATGATTTTGGTGTGTTTTTCGCTAACCATGTAATTATGTAATTGTGTTAGCTTCCGATTCTGTATTTTACGCGGACATCACGCGCATGCAATTAGCAACGGATATGTCGACAATAATAAGGNTCTCCGATTCTGTATTTTATGTGGACATCACGCGGATACAATTAGCAACGGATATGTCGACAATAATAAGGAGGATTAACCGTGGATACCGCACCCGTCACATTTTAAATGATATTTTCTCATGTCANGCCGTATCCGTCACATTTTAAATGATATTTTCTCATGTCACGTGATGAGATAGGATCATATAAAGAGAAACTGTAACCAATAGATACCTTCCGAGGAAGGAGCCGAGGAACACGTGGTGATTCCGGGCAGCCGTTTCAAAGGCTTCGGGGGGAGCATCGCGCCCGTGGGAGTGCGATCCCATGTAGACTATGTAAGACTTCAAGAGCACAAAACCAGAAACAGCCTCACCGTCAGTGACTTCACAGGTGGTTAGCTCACAAAAACATGTATACTTATTTCAGGAATCTCAACTCAGATGGTAGCTTGTCGCATACGAATCTGCAGATGGTTCCATTTTCTTCTTGTTATGTCAAATTCAATCGTGGGCACGTTTCTTGCAGGATCTTTTCAACAGGACCCAACAAATGCTTTTCGGAAAAGATCAACATTTGCATGAGCCGATTTATTTTTTGTCATTTTTCCAACCAAAAATGATATCGCTTCCTGCAGGTAGAACTACGCAGATGATTCTTGAGTGGATAAAAGAAAATTGTTTTAAAAAAACCTTTTTTGCTGCAACTGCTGGGGCATAGAGTAGAGCGAGGGCGGAGAAGAAGATAATAGAAGCGAGACGACATTCTGTCCTCCTCAACACAGACATTGCTGCCTTCGAATTACGTTCCCGATTCGAAACAATGAAGGGACGCTTCTCGGATGATGTCGTTGGACTGTGACTCTATTAGGTCGAAGGAGCATGGATCCTCCAGTTTGGCTTGTGATCTGAGGCTGGGTGGGGGCCTGCCTTTTGATATAGCACGTAGCCTGGATCCCAGAACCGATCCAGGTGAACTGATGATCCGATTCAAAGATTCAGGATTCTGTTTCTAAAATCGGCCTTTGATCTCTCAAGTCTGTTTTGCTGTGAACTTGAACGGTACTAAGCTGTTAATCAGTTGGAAATCTAAAGTACTGTGGAAGATTTCTTTCAGCCCTTTCGAAGATACTCCGACTAATATCTATGATTTGCTGTACATTCGTAGTATCTGTCAAAAAATGAAAAATCATGGATATAAGATCTTTAACATGGTTTAATAGGGGAAAAAAAAGGGCTGGTAGTTGAATATATCTCGATATATGAACAAGTCTAATAATGTTAAAAATAAGTAATATTTAGGTCAAATGTGTCAAAAAAATATCAGCACTGTATTATCTTCGGCTGGGGTAAGTTATGTTTTTCACTTTAACTCCTGATTATCACTTCGCATGGTAGATTACTGCAAATCAAAGTGAAACTGAGGATGATTACATGTACTGCAGGAGATCGTAAATGCAAGGACAAAATGACGTCAATATCAGTTACGTATGACTGCAATTCATGGTAATCTTGATTCTCGACATCCTTTCGGGGATTGCAGCAAGTGCCACCAACCAGCACCACCCTTTCTGAGACTGAGCAGCAATGGTTAGCCGTAGCATTAATTTATCCATCTTCCACTAACTGCATGAACGTTCGTCCTCTCTCTCAAAACCCCTTCAGAAACTGACCAGTCTTTGCTTCACTAACTTCACCTACGCTGGCCACCCATCTTGTTAGCCGGGAAGCCGGACAGCAATTGTACTGCCCATGATAAGCCTGCCGTCCGACCACTCTAGCCGCCCAAAGAAGTAGCCGTAGCCCGCCCCAGGGATGGCATGGATGGTCATCCTGAACTCCTCCCCTTCCCTTCGCCTACTCTCTGGAGAGTCAGGGCGTCTGGCTCAACTCGCACAAACACTCCTGGCGGGTGGCTTTACCGATGCAACATACATTCCAGGGGGGCCAGGCATTCTTCAGCCTCCAGGAGAGAGTGACCGTGCCGGATGAGAGATCCGGGACAGAGATTGAGGGGTAGTTGATGTCCAATAAGCTGATTTAATCGGGACACCTGTAGGGCGCATGGTTGAACGCCTGTATCAAGTCCTGGCTGTAACCCACAGCGCAGAGGAAGTTCAGGTAATCCTCAGTGCCCATGTCATAAACAGACTGGTTCGGGAACAAGTGCCCGCCCAATGGTGAGTGGGTGTTGCCTGGTAGTAGGAGGCCCGGTCGAGCATCAGACTTCTGGTCGTGTCCAGTGTAATTGCTGCCCATGCATTCAAGAAAAGAAAATGCACAGATAAGCGGAATACCCGATACTGTTATGAGAACAGCAGGAGTAGAAGAACCGATCAAAGAAGAGCACTTTGGAGACGATTTCAGTTCAGGGGCTTAGAAAGAATCAGGTTGCGAGAAAAATAATCTGCAGGACTTGCTGGATTTTATTAGAACAAAATGACATGAGTTGTGCTTAGTATTTATTGCCTCTTGCTGGGAGTCATCCACCTGAGGTCATGATAGAGGATTTGATTGCGGCAGGGCTCCAGTCAGGGTGCATAGTCTTGAGAAGCCCGGCAGTTTCCGAGACGTGAGGGCAAGCCATGGATGTGCCCGAGTCGACGTTAAACTGAACCTGCCGATTGTCATTTTGCAGGCCGGTCATTGTTGTCCCTTCACTTCACTGTAGGCAGCTATGATATTTACTCCTGGAGCTAGAATATCAGGCTGCACAAGCGGTGGATTTGATAAGGCCCAGAACCAAACTCACAATTGCAAGAAATTTTACTATGCAAATGCACGGAATTTCGAGAGAGCTACACGCATGTACATTGGGAGCATGCGAACCTTGATTATCTCTGGATTTATAGTGTCGGGCCCCCCTTGATGAGAAACTCGCTATCATCGGGGCTTGCCTCCTCTTCACTGCTATCGGGTCTGTGATATATGGTCGTGGGTTCCTGTTAATCGTTTTCTACGCAGGCTAAGCACACGTCGAGAAAAGGCAACGGAGGCAAGAATTCGTCGCCGGAGNCATGAGTTGTGCTTAGTATTTATTGCCTCTTGCTGGGAGTCATCCACCTGAGGTCATGATAGAGGATTTGATTGCGGCAGGGCTCCAGTCAGGGTGCATAGTCTTGAGAAGCCCGGCAGTTTCCGAGACGTGAGGGCAAGCCATGGATGTGCCCGAGTCGACGTTAAACTGAACCTGCCGATTGTCATTTTGCAGGCCGGTCATTGTTGTCCCTTCACTTCACTGTAGGCAGCTATGATATTTACTCCTGGAGCTAGAATATCAGGCTGCACAAGCGGTGGATTTGATAAGGCCCAGAACCAAACTCACAATTGCAAGAAATTTTACTATGCAAATGCACGGAATTTCGAGAGAGCTACACGCATGTACATTGGGAGCATGCGAACCTTGATTATCTCTGGATTTATAGTGTCGGGCCCCCCTTGATGAGAAACTCGCTATCATCGGGGCTTGCCTCCTCTTCACTGCTATCGGGTCTGTGATATATGGTCGTGGGTTCCTGTTAATCGTTTTCTACGCAGGCTAAGCACACGTCGAGAAAAGGCAACGGAGGCAAGAATTCGTCGCCGGAGATCCGGTCGTTGCAGAGGATCATTCCGGCGGCACCAGCGGAAGCAGCTTCTTCGCCCTGCTCCATCCTGTTCACCGGCTCCGTCACACAAACAACAATCTATCTTACCCTTCACCATCCTGGGATCCAGCTTTCCCGGCTTGCACAACACAACCCTCTCCGAAAGAATCAAACCACATCCAAATCAAAAGGCGATGTGATCATTATTACAACTCAAAGAACAGATCGGTACCTTATGGCATCTAATAATAATGGATATCAGAACGCAAGCGCATGCATCACATCTAAGCCTGTGAGTTTGATTTTACGCATTGTAAGGGGAGACATCAGAGGCTCCACAGCCTGTTCACTGGCGATGAAGTCATAGAACTTCTGCAGCAAGGGCTCCGAGAGGCTCAGCCCCCTGAAATACATATTATCATTCCTAGTCTCGAGTTCGACATACTCCTCAAATGCCCGGTCCAGCGTACCTGCTCCCACTGTGATCAACCATGGTGAGACATTCTTGCCCGTGCTGAGATTGGGGCCCGTGTTGACCCCCCGCACAGACGACGATCCCATTCTTCACCGCATGAAAAGACCTGATCGCACCTCCATCCTCGAACTCGACGTAACGGCCGGCTGGCCTTCTGATGGAGACGGAGAGCACATCTACACCGTCGTAGACCGCCTCCTCAAAACCCACGCCAGAATGTCCGCATCGAAGCACCAGCCGTTCTTTCGGGGCAGCCAGCACGCCTTGTAGGAGGAGACCCGAGCCCATGGGGTGCCGCCTTTGGCCGTCCCCTCGCCCATCCCGAGCACACTTGCCCCGTCTACGCAGTTGCCAGCAGCGGTAGACAGGGTGTGGGTTCCGTGGCCATCCTGGTCACACGAGGTTATCACCCTTGGGTTGAATGGCCCATCGTGAGCCTCGTAGCCCTTGGAAAAGTACTCTGCCCCTATGAGCTTCCTGCAAATAGGAGTTAAGATAACTGTTCCACGTAGAATAAGGCTAAATTTGCCCATAACTGTTCTCTAATGCCATGAAACCCCGCGATCGGGTCGTCAGCAGCTTATGCCCTTGGCTCGGGAAGATGGAGATGACATCAGGATGCTCTGCAATGGTGTACCACAATGAGCCGGACGATGAACTTAATTAAATCACCCGCACAAACTTCGGTCAGGACTGCTGGTATTATCATCNTTTGCCCATAACTGTTCTCTAATGCCATGAAACCCCGCGATCGGGTCGTCAGCAGCTTATGCCCTTGGCTCGGGAAGATGGAGATGACATCAGGATGCTCTGCAATGGTGTACCACAATGAGCCGGACGATGAACTTAATTAAATCACCCGCACAAACTTCGGTCAGGACTGCTGGTATTATCATCAAAACCTATTAGTTTGTGCACATTCTGATCCGACCTCAGACGAGGAAGAGATCGAACACCACAAATTCTGAAACTACATATACATATCTGAGTAGAATTCGTGTATATATATATATATATATATATATTGGCTGCATTTTGATAGAAAGAGCTAGGCAAGGAGTAATGCATGTCACAATGTGCAATAGGAGGGCTATACTTGCAGCAGCCCCAGCTTCTTCCTCCTCCTAGTGGGCGACAAAGCCATTGATGTGCTTGTTGTATGGGTAAATCATTGCCACTTTTTGCCTTCTCATGACTGCATCAAAGCAACGCAAGAATATAAATCTATATTCTTACATGCATGGAAAGACAAGCACGAGATCGAAATCAGAGCTAGCTCCGATCCTATAGTAAAAATTTTCGAAAATAGTATGAGTATGGTCTTATCTCATATAAATGTGTATATATGTATATATATATCAATCATGTGAATAAGAAGTATCCATTTTTACGTGCCAAACTGTAGAAAATACACTGATATTGAGAACCGAAACCGAACCCTTCTTCTCCCGAAAATGTTTAGCAATCAATAACTTTAGCATTTCCATGCTGCAGCTTGAGAATTCTCATCCCAATGAAGAATATCAATTATGTATGGATTTATGTACGCGCACGTACGTTCTAGAAGTGGACCGACGTCCCACTCATGCATGAGTCGATTTTACCAAAAACTCGGATGAGTAATTGTCTCTGATAAACGGAGAGATGCCCAAATTAATCAATAAGAAGGACCTTATAAGGCAAAAAACACGAAGCCCCACTTTTCTTTTCGAGTGTACAGAACGTGCATGTGCAACCACAATAAAGCCCTAGATCGCAGAGGAAGCGATAGGTAGAGACAGAAAAGCAACACCCTCTTGGCCGAAGAAGCCGCGACAACGTGAAATAGAGCGAGGAAGAAGAGCAAAGACGTCGCCACCGTTGTCATCAACGCCGACAGCAACGAGAGAAGAAACATTCTCCGGATGTCCCGGCTGGCTCTGTAATCAGGAACAAGTGCCCCGTCGTCGACTTCCAACTCTGAAGCAAATAAGGCTTCTGATACAGGAAAATACCCAGATTGATTGATTGATTGATTGATTGATTGATTCTAGGATCCTTCTCTTTTGACTGAAAAGAATCAGATTCAGCAGTTTTATCTAAAAGGGAGGAGGGATCTCTCTCGTCTCCCTTACGGTTGGCTGTCGGCTGATCTTGTTCCCTCAAGGAGATGAATTAGAATTATTTTCAAAAGATAATTTATTTTTACCATTTTTATTCATCAGAAAATAAAAAATATATAAAAATTCTCACATTAAATATACAAATTCTTAATTATTAAATAAAAAAATACCACTCCATAAAGCCCTTTTCTCCTTAAATTCTCCACCTCCCCCACCCACCCCCAGTATTCTTAACGGTACATCGGGCGTGTAGGTTACGGAAGGCAGGTCATGTGTATACTTGAAGAAACTCTCAATCCCCATCTATTTTAATCATGTATTGTCTATCCGTAATGAGTAATTAACACTCCTCGATACTTAATCAGTTGTAATTACCCATTAAACCGCATGTTAGTGCCAGCCAATATTACTTCTTGTTCACACTAAGCATGAAGCAAGATCAAGATCAAGCGGTGGCTGAGATCCTAGTCGCCAAGAAAATAAGAGAATAAGAAGATATAGAAAATCTCACGACAATAATTAAATATACAAATTCTTAAATATTAAATCAAAAATAATATTACTNAAAATAAGAGAATAAGAAGATATAGAAAATCTGACGATAATAATTAAATATACAAATTGTTAAATATTAAATCAAAAATAATATCATTCCATTAAACAATTTTCTCTTTAAAATTGAAACTCTCCACGGTATTCTTAATGATACATCGTGTGTGTGTGTAAGTTGTGGAAGGCAGGTCATGTATATACTTGAAGAAACTCTCAATCCCCATCTATTTTAATCGTGTATTGTCTATCCCTAATGAGTAATTAACACTCCTCGATACTTAATCCGTTGTAATTACCCATTAAACCGCATGTTAGTGCCAGCTAATATTGCTTATTGTTCACCCTAAGCATGAAGCAGGATCAAGATCAAGCTGATCAAGCGGTGGCTGAGATCCTAGTCGCCAAGAGCCACCGTCTCCGGTATCTCTCCTTCCCAGATCACTTCCCATGAGATAGGCGGAGGTCGAACCGGCGGTGGCGTCTGGCTTGTGTCTACCAACGCAACCAACCGTATCTCCCTCTGGGTCAGTATATTTGTCCCATGCTCTGATGCTCTAGACCTTGTCGTCTACTGTAGACCTTTTGACTGCCACTAAATCTTTGTATAAGGATTAGAGCAAATCCAATCTCAATTTACTGACTCAAGAATATATCACTTAATCTAACACTATAATAAATTTATCTATCCTAGAAAAAAAAGAAAGAAAGAAAAAACCAACCTTGCATGAAGCTTCCCCCGATTTCCCTCAATGTACGGAGATCATCTTAAATGTCCTCGAGATTCGCAATGGAGGGTCATTTCAAGCCCACGTCATCAAGTCAAGAGTCTACCAAAACCACTATTATGGGGTGCCGTGGCGTGCGGGGTTGGAGTCAATGTGAAAGGCTCTTGAGTGAATCTTCATGGAAATTATGCCTTGCGAGGAGAGAGGGAAGTCTCCTCGTACTCTACAGTTGTAGAACACTAATAAGGGCAAAAATAATTTTATGGCAGATAAATTTTCAAACTTGATTCTGTGTGAATCGGATGACATTTCAAATATTAGGTTTGGGGCGGACCCACGTAGAAGAAAAGGATCCAGTTCCCACCTGAATTCCATGGCGAAGAAGCTTCCCAGGCCCGGTTTCTCCGGCACGCTAAAGGTCGAGTCACTAACTAGAATTTCCATCAAATCTTCGAGCTATATATATGCGTGGCTGGGTGCGTGGGTGACCTCGTCTCCATCTCCAACTCTCGCTCCCTTTTCTTCTCCGAGCAGACGAGATCTGTAATCTTCAACTCCACGCTCCAGCTTCGTCAGCTCGCTTTTGTGCAGATAGTTTCCGCGGATCACAGCATGGCGGTAACGTCTAGCTGCTGTTATATATATATATATATATATATATATGTACATGCTGTTTATAATGATAAAACATTCGAAGTGCTCTGTCTGCAAAAGAGGAGCTGGTCTGTTCACTGATTGGTTTTTGTCGCAGCAGAAGATTGTGTTGAAGGTGGAGATGCGCTGCAAGAAGTGCAAGAGCAAGGCGCTTCAGGTCGCCGCCCGATCGAATGGTACGTAATCTCTTCGTAACTTCTCTTCTCTCACCCTATTGCATAATGCGAAACCGACTGATGTGATGCAGAGAAATAAGTTGCTCTCTGTTATCAGCTTATTAGCATGCCCCAAGTCACACCTTGTATTTCTATTCTGTGACACAAGATACGACCGAGGACTGCCGGATTTTCAGCATCACCGGCACCCGAAAGCAAAGAAAACCGACGTTAATGTTGCCGCGCCGAAATGAATGTGTTATTCTAGATAGCATACATTACTGCGTTGTGATCGACTTAAGAGCTTGTCGATTGATTTCGGTTAAATTGAAATGCAGGGGTGAACTTCGTCGGGATGGAAGGGGAGGACAAGATAGTGGTGAAGGGAGATGGGGTGGACGCAGTCGACTTGGTGAGTGCCTTGAGGAAGAAGGTGGGTTGGACCGACCTCATCACCCAGGGGGAAGACAAGTGACGGACGGATTGGATTAGAGTTCTCCACTGCTAGAAACTTGCGCTCATTCATTCCACCCCTTGTCTCGATGTAGTGACGGATAGGATTGCGGCCGCCCGCTTCATCGTCTTCCATCTGTTCACCGTCCAACGATTCTCCAACCCTAGAGGAGTTCGTCGGCGTCAACAGATGATAGGACAGAGGGGACGCAAGGTGGTCCGCCGTTGTGCAGAGAATAAAATTTCTCAATTTGTATTAACTTCACAAACACCTTCTTTCTTTTTTCCTTTTTTTTTTTATTTTCTTATCCAGACATTTAGGAATACTAATTTTCTTATAATAATAATATATGTAATAATAAATTAAAAAAAAAAAGAAAAAAAGATTGCTATAAATAAAATTTTCGTAATAAATATTGTAATATTAATATATTTAATTGTACGTTTGACTTTGAGATGGGAACACGGGAGATGTTGGAATTTGCGAATGACGTGAGCTTGGCATCATCCGCTTGTGACGGCGATGCTCACGTCACGCAAGTTCCCACCTGAGCTCTTCGTCGAAGTCGTCCTCCTGGCCCGGTTTCTCCCGACGCTCTAAGGTGTACGAATCCCGCGTCAACCTTCAAGCTATGTATATGTACGTACGTGTGAGTTGTGACCTCGTCTCCATCTCCAACTCTCGCTCCCGTTTCTTCTCCGAACAGACGAGATCTGCAAGAATCTGTCGCTCTTACCGGTCTACGACTCTTCTTAACTCCGCACTCCAGCCTCATTCGGCTCGCTTTTGATCGGATCGATTCTGCGGGTCACAGCATGAAGGCAATGTCGAACTGCGGTTTTATATGCACACGCTGTCTATACACTCTATAATGAACTGAAAACTCGAAATGCTTTGTCTGATACAACTGAAAGTGAAGAGCTGATCTGTCTGCTGATTGGTTTTTTTGTCGCAGCAGAAGATTGTCTTGAAGGCGGAGATGCACTGCCCGAAGTGCAGGCGCGAGGCGCTTCAGCTCGCCGCTAAACCGAGTGGTACGTCCCCCCACCCCATTGAATGATTGCGAAACTGACTGATCTGATGCGGAAAATAAGTTGATCCCTGTTATCAGCTTATTAGCACGCCCCATTTCACACCTTCTATTTCTCTTCTATGACACAAAGTACGACCGGGGACTGCCGGAATTTTGGGATCACCGGCACCGGAAAGCAAAGAAAACCTATGTTAAATGTTGCCTCGCCAGGATGAATGTATCGTTCTAGAGAACATTACTGCATTGTGATCGAGTTAAGAGCTGGTAACTGATGGTGTCGATTGATCTCGGTTAAATTGAAATGCAGGGGTGAACTTCGTCGGGATTGAAGGGGAGGAGAAGGTAGTGGTCAAGGGAGATGGGGTGGACGCATTCGACTTGGTGAGTGCCTTAAGGAAGAAGGTGGGTCGGACCGACATCGTCAGCTTGGGGGAAGACAAGTGAAAGGCGGATTAGAGTTCTCTATCGCTAGAAACTCGTGTGCAATTCATTCCACTTCTTGTCTCGATGTAGTGACAAGTGAGGCTTGTGGCCGCTTGCTTTCACTCTGAGATCTTGAGGATTGAGATGTTTCTTCTTCCTTTCCTTTTTTGTTTTGGAAATTAATGTGGTTAACTTTCTTCGCATTCGAAGAAATGACAAAAATATATCTATCATATCTCGTTTTCCATTTGTTCACTGCCCAATGATTTTCGATCCCGACAGAATTTTGTCGGCGTAACAGATGATGGGATAAAAAGGATGCGCGGTGGTGAAGGGAAGGGTTATTTGGGCTTGGGCCTGATTGCTTCGGTGGGCTCAGGCTCATTCTAAGTAAGGGTTTCAGAACTGTACCAATACATCCTCGAACTGTAGCGAATGGTATAAAGCTGGGGGGGGATCGCCTCGATCAGGTTTTGCACTTCAAAATTCAACCACGTTTTGGAAACAGTTCTCAGTTCAGATAGCCTGTCGACGAACGTAGAAATCCCCTATGATCGCCGTGGTGGATGGAAAATAAACTTCGTCTGTCATCCGGTTAGGATGGGTGATACGTTGCAAGTCAGTGGTTGTTGGATCATGTGACCGACGGACCAGCCTTGACGCTAAAAATGGGATCATCCACGAAGTGCTAACCCATGATCATCTTCTATATCATCTCCTCCAATGTGCGTCTCAAACCTTAGGTCAAGATCTGCAGCAGACTTCCAGCTGCAAATGCAACCATTCTTTACCGAAGGGTTGGCTGTACAGTGGTTGTATTCGTTCCCAATGTCAGGACTCAGCAGGGTCCAGGACAGAGACAGTCAACAAGCTTCAACAACTTCCCAACTCCCCATTCCATCCAAGCGGTTTCATTTTCACTGTGTGGCTCGACGGAGCCACATCGGGAGGCTATGGGTATGTCGATCCTCACTCATCCTTTCATCATCACCAGTTGGTAATCCAGGTGACAAGTCACGATACACATATTCGTGCTTGGGATACATTATAACTAAAGATTTGACGACACTGAGGATTCCTAAATTGCAGAAACGATGGAGCGCCAACTCCTACGTCACATTAACAATCACTTCATAGTAGACAGAGGAAAGCAGACCATAACGTCTAACCTTGGCAACACCATTTAGTACATAGATACTTCCCCCATATAAAGCAGATACTTGAATCTAAAGGGTTCGGCACAAAAATCGAAAGCTGCAACTAGAATACCCTAAGCCTCCAGGGTAAATCTAATCTACCTATCTCAACTTAGGCCTCTTGCGCATGCTGCTGCTGGGCCCCGGACGACCCTTCCCAAATGCTTTCATCTTCCTCTTCCTCCTCTCCTCCTCGCTATCCGATTCATCTCCCTTCTCCCTGTCCGCATTGCTAGCCTCCCTCTCTAGCTCCTCCCATGTCTTCCCCTTTTCTTCCTCTGATTCCTCCTCAGAGTCCTGCTCGTCATCTTCCTCTGACTCTACCAAAGACTCGCTGTCGGAGTCATCATCATCCGAGTCAGAATCCGACTGCACATCAGAAGGCACGTATCCCTGGTCCGATTCCTCTGACTTCTCTGAATCTGACTCGCTCACCTCAAGGTTCAAGAACTCCCAACCCCCACCATCAACAAAGCTCTGGGGATCTTCGGTAATGGTCTTCAAAATCTGTCTCCAATTCAGGTTCAGCCTGCTCTCATAGTACTTGATGTCAGTTGTGTCGAGCCACTCCTTGATCCCATCAAGGGACGTGGACGGAATGGAGTCTATTCTCAGGACATCCTTCTTGAAATCCTTGAAGACAATCGCCATGTCAAAGTTCTTCTGCCCAAGGCCGATCCTCTCCAAATTGACAATCTCAATCTCACTCAGTGTCACCACAAGGAAAGGGGTCTCTATCAGCTCGACCAAGCAGCTTGAGGTTGGGACTATGAATGCGGAGGCCTTGTATGGGACCCCATGGAACCCCAGCTCTCTAAGAGGCTGATCAAACTCAAGGTCCATTCCTCTGAACTGGGGCTGGTCCCACAGGTCATTTACCCGGTTGACAAAGCTGTTGAAGTCCATGTTGATCTTGTTCTTCCTGTCCCTCTCCCTCTGCTCTTCCTCAATCTCATCAGGGTCATAGGCAGATCTTTTCCCACCCCCCAAGGTCTGAACTACATCCATGACTTCAACATAGAATTGGACATCCTTAGTCTTACGATTACCCACCATTATGTGGTTGTGGAGATGGAAGTGCAGCAGAGTAATCATCTCTCTTTCAGCAGGCTGAAAGAAGGCATGCTTTATATTGCCAAACATGATGTCCACTCGCTCATCCTGCCTCGTTGTGGAGTAACGGAATCCATTAACATGGGCCTCAAGGGTCCCAGGGATCTTCCTCCCTCTGCCTCCGAAAGCCGGGCGGATCCACAAATCAGACAATCTGATTGGCTTAAAACGGTTACCTGCAATCTGCAGCTTCTCCTGTGTAACCAAGGTCGCCCTCTCAGCCCTTTCGGATTCCCTTGCCATGACGTGCCTCCGAAGTGTTTTAATCTGTTGAACTGCCTCACTAATGTGCCTTGGGTCCTTTGAGCGGAAAGACACCTCCTTAAGATAGATAGAGCCCTGGGCCTTCAGTGTGTTGCTGTCATGGGGATTGAAAGGAGTCCCCGGGACATTGAAGATGATCCGGATGTAGCAGTTCCTGTTGGTGTCTGCCTGGCTAGATACTGTCCTTATCGTAGCCACATGGAATGGAACCATACTTCCATAGATAGGCAACAGAACAGCTTCATTCTTTTGGTCTACCTGTATCATTAGGTCCCTGGGTGGCGGAAGATCGTTCACATTCTTGTAGGCAATGAGGTCAGCAGAAGTCTTAGCAGTTGCTCGACTGTCACCTGCTGCATTGCCCTCACCAGCGAGCCTTCTTGCAGTTTCCTCGTTCTTCTGACGTGCCAATTCTGCCTGGTGCTGCCTCCTGAGCTCCTCCTTTGAGATCTCGTGGTTGTCTGACCTAAGAGTGGTCTTAGACATGAAAGGTTCGGCTCCATTAGTAACCCCAGCCTTCAACTTAGGCTTCTCCTCTTCTTCCTCATCCTCATTGAATGAGTAAGCGACATCCTTGACAGCTTTACTGCTAACATGAGTCGCAACTTCAGCCTTCTCCTTTCCCACGACAACTGTATCGGCGAGCAGCAGAGAGAAGGTCTGGCACTTTGGGTTCTTTGTCTCATTTGGCAAGTTCTGAAACCCAAGGGACACATTGAAAATCATGTTCTGTTTCACCACTCTTTCATTTTTGGCGTTAATATTCAACCCTGACTCACGAAATTCAAGACCGATGCCAGTTCCCGCAGATTTTGTTAGGTAAGGAAGTAATTCAGGAGCATCCTTCTTAACTACAGAAACTGCTGCCTGGTAGGCTGCATTGAGCTTTCTCCCAGGCGTCAGCAAACTGATTGCTGCTTCATGGGCCTTAAGAAGAACCTCATATGCCTTAATCTGAGAAGGATTTGCATCGATCAAGAATGTCCTGGCAATATTTGAGCAATAACTATTGTATCGAGATCCCAAGGCACAAATGATAACGCTAGCAGAATCATAGTATAACAGTTCATCATTACTAGCAGCACTTGGCCTGACATCAAACTTCCCACCACTTTGGAATATTGGGGGATAGCAGATATCAACATTCGCTGCCTTCAGCTTCACCTTCGCCTTGGATGGATCCTGTATCACTTTCTCAGTGTCTTCCATCAATGATGAATGAGTCACTTTCTTCTCTTCGTCAATAACAAATTCAAATTTTGGAACCACATAATTTTTCATCACATTAGCTGTCAAGTGAGCAGCCTTCTTGATATTCAAGAGCTCACCGTCATCCTTGATCGCAAACAGATCAGACAACCCATTTGTCACATCAGCAAGCTGAACGCTGGCAGTCTTGAGCTTCTCAATCCAGGTCTCCAAAAGCCTACCTTCAGGAGCCTCCCTTACCGGGTAACCAACAACAGGCAGAGCCTCACCCTTAGAAGTTGCACTGATTGCATTCAGAATAGCATCCATCAATCCAATGCCATCATCACCCTTTGCCTTAACATGCATAACGATATCAACTCCAACAGCCTCCTTGGCGGATTTTTTAATAACTTCAAGAACCGAGGCCTTCTTTTGGCTGCACAGAAAGCGGATCTGCCTCTTCATGAAAACCATTATCGTCTCAGGGAATTCAAAACCCAGCAACCACATGTTCAGAGCTGATGACTTGAGATATCGCAGATCCTGTGATTCAGGAGGGGTGGCTATAGCGATAACATCAGCTGAACCCCATAAATCCGCTTTCTGCTCATTCCAGTGTGCATACAGCAACTTCAACCGCTTGCTGAAAGTATCCAGTTGAATCAAATACGAACTTGCACCTCCTCCTAAAGGCTTCCCACCGGAAGGTTGGCCTGATCCGTTCCGATTTTCAGCCACCATCTCACGCTATTATGCTCAACAAGAGGGAGTAAACAAAGGGGAATTATTGGCCAAAGAAGACTCAGGATAATTCGCACCAACGATAATGCTGCAATCGAATGGAAAACTAGGGTTTGTGTTTCGGAACGCGGAACACACCTCGTGTTCCTCTCTGGAGGTAGAGAGAAGAAGATTCAACACAAACCTGCAGTTGAAGAAGCGGCGAACCTGCAGCTGAAGAAGTGACGAACAGCCGATGATTGAAGAAGCGACTTCCCGAGCCCCGAGGGGTAAGGGATCGAGAGAATCAACTCAGAAGCAAACAGAGAGAGCGGCCATAAGGACCGGTAAGAGAGAGAACGAGCCGCGAGGCGAGAAATTAATTTATCTGGAGGAAGTGCTCTCTGAGGCGGTTTATATAAGTCTCGAGATCAGGCGCCAAAAGGGGCCCCAAGGTAAAACTAATTACGTAATTGCCAACCGGGTAATTCAACATCCGCTCAATTATTGTGCCTGAAGCCTCACTTACTGGGCCCTAATGGCCGAGGCCCATAACATAGTTTGACCCAGGTTCAGTTCCCGCCACTCGAACCGATAAGTTGCTTAGGTAAAAGAGAGCGAACCATCTTACTCCATGTTGATTGTATGGTACTGTTTTTGAGTATCCTACGGATAGTTTAGTTTATATAGACGATCTGACATAGGTCGAGCCATTTTTACCAAAATTCATTCGAATTTTTTTTCCCTGCTTGGAAGACCCTAAATCGATACATAAATATATCGACCAATCTGACAAAACCCAAGTGCGTGGGGCACACGGTTCTGGACCAGGTTCATCCCTCATGTCTAACTGACTGGGTGGTGGGTAGAGGGCAAGAGATAAGGGCGCCTGGTTGAAAGTGCAACGATCTAGAGAGCACGGAGGCGGTCGAAATGGCGAGATGGAGCAGAAACTCTTGTAAAGAACAACAACAGCACACTGTTTTGCTTCCATGAACAAATCCATCATCAGAAGATTGTTGCTTTTAATTCATGACGATAAAAAGGAGATTGAAGCAAGATACTAGGTTTGCATAGATAGGACTGATCAGAAGAGGACTAGTTTTCCTCTACTTCTGCCTCTTGTAGATTTTACCCAGGAAGGACCTGAGCACTGCCTGCACCGACCGGCTCGGGTGAGCTTCAATTGTGGCTGTCAGCCTCTTGTAGCTTTCGCTCTCGTACTCTGCAAAGACACCCTGTCGCAAAAGAGTTTAAAAGACAATGAACATGAGTGAATTAAACTTATAAAACAAAAAGGAAGCCTCTAACTCCATCTTTTGCTCTCCAGTCCTAGCCATTCAAAATGTAAGTATACCTGGAGATTTAGCTCACTGTAGAGCTCCTTAACTTTCGCAACATTTGATGGATCAGGCTTCCCATAGTTCTCCTGATGATAAATGAATCGGAAATGAATGGAAAGATGAGTGCAGCAACAGCCTGATGGATCATAATCATGATAACAATTGGAGGAGAGGTGGAAACGGTACACATAACAGTTGCTTCTGGCCCTCGTTGCAGAGTTCCAAAGCTTTGACAACCAACCATGAGCACTTCAAATCTTCTATATCTGTCCCAATCTGAAAGCACAAGGAGTTTTGCACAAGGTACAGAGCCCGATCAAACTCATTGAAATTTTCACTTTTCAAGATAGAGTTTACCTTGCCTATAGTCTCGGGATCACCAAAGCAATCCAAATAATCATCCTGTACAGTTAAAGATACATATAAATCAGTAAATTATGTAAAACAGATAAATCTGATATGATTGAGAATAGACACTGACAAAAGAGATGGGCTATGGATAACACATCATATTGCCAAACATTGAGATGTTATGACTTCCGTTCACATGGTATACTTATAAAAATAATTGGAAGCAAATATCAAGGAATATAACCTCCAAATAGAAAGAAACCAGGCAAAAAAGGAAGGAACGGGGCAAATATTCAGAATTTCAACACTACTGTAAGCCCAAGCATGTCATTGTACATAATTCATATACATGTCTATGTAATGATGTTTTGTTTGTACAGATAGCAGACCTGTAACAAGAAAAGAGAGTTTTCTCAGCAGAGTAGGAAAAAAAAAAACTCAGTCACATTCATCAGATTGCAAATTTTATTCATCTTAATAAACCCCACCTAAATGAAAAGCAAGTCAATTTTGGAATACAACAGAAGGAAGCAATTTACCTGAACTTGGAAGTAAGTACCCATCTCCACCAGGATATCCTTCACATCACTATGGTTGTCCAAGTTCTCCCCTGCCATGAGTAAGCCACAGGCCACCTGGCAGAAGTGATTCAATCAGCCCAACGCTAAACAAATACATGAATAAGTGTGCGACCTGACCTGACTATGTAATTGGCCAAAAATGATTACAAGATAAATAAATACATTAGTAAAGCATAAACAAGCAGTTGATATCCTTTAGACTTAGTTGTTATGTTCACTTGGCATGCTCACTGATTAAAGGTGCAGGAGATCATTAATAATGATCTTCGTGATTAACTGTTGCATATCTTAAGAGAATGTTATCTCAGATCTTGTACTCACTGGGAGGTAAAATGAGTAATAAGCTGTCTTATATTGAACAATTCGGCGATGACTGCACCAGGAATTGACAGCATAACAGGTCAGAGACAAGAAGTCCACTCTAAGAATAGAACATTTATATTGGAAATGCACATAAAGTGAAAAAAAGTAGTAACATTTAATGCATAAATGGGATTGAGAAGGTGAAGTAAGTTCCCATTAGATAAATCCAATGTGAAGTGCTCAAAAATTAGTTAAAATTTTGTAAATCAAAGATATGGGAAGGGAGGAAGAGAGAAGCCAATCTTGCTAACTTCTGAGCGTTCACCTGTTAACTTTATGCGGTGAGTTGCATCAGGAAATTCAAGCTGGAAGATAAAATAGGATGATACGAACTCACACTGATAATGTGTATTTTGATAAGTCTTCCTTTCCCTCCAGAGTAGTGATCAGGTCAATCATTTGGCCTGATGCAGTCTGAAACTCAACCTGCAGTTGAAATAAAATGGAACATCAGGAGCATATTATATGGAGAACCAACAAATACAAGAAAATATGTAGCTTAACTACTAACCTCATTGAATAAGTCCAACAGATCTACATAGTAAGGCTTTCCTCGGAAGTGCTTCTTAAGAATCCGGGTAATGTGGTTACGAAGGAGAACACCATCATTTATGGCGATAGAACCGACCTAAAAAATTGCATGGGTTAGTTGCATAATCATCTGTGATTTGGATAAAAAAAATCAGCCGCAGCAAACCTCGGGAACTCTGAACCAGCAAGATTGACCACGACGTGTGTGGGAATCATCCATAATATCATCAAGGACAAGGAAGTATGCTTGAAGCTGCACATTTTACAATAACAACATGAGCAAATGACCACTATTAATTTGCAAGTGAAAAATCAAATAATGGAATGGAGGCACACATTTTATTTGTAGTCATACCCACTCAATGCACCAACCAAGAGCACTGGCAAGAAATTGTTCATCATCAGTTAATTCCCTTCCTTCTACTAACAGCTTGTAGCTGTCAAGAACGGACAGCCCCCGGTTCAACTTACCTGAAATGATTTAATTCAATATCATATCGCAGAGATCTGCATGTCTATCAATTTGCCCAACAACTCCAGAAACATTCTGGTATGAAATATGACAAAGTATCAGCTCCTCACCACCAGGAACATTGTAGTCCAGCATCTGAAACAGAATGCCAAAACGATCATCATCAACCAGTAAATTGCTTTAGAAAAATCAGCAAAGACATATGTCTATGGTAGCACGACAAGAAATGTCTCCACCAAGAGATTGATCCAAGAGCAGAATAAATCAGAGGCCGCCCTCAGAGTCTTAAGGCATAAAACACTGGAGATTTCAGACGTGCTCAAAAAGCACAGAAGCGCAACAATTATGTGCATAAGCACGGTAATATAAATTTAACAGGAGGCATACGCTGCAGAAATTATTATTTAGAAGTATAAGTGGAAGAAGCAGAGCAGGACTAGATTTGGGAAACATGGGTAATAAAAACTTAGGAAACCTAAATGAGCATCTTAATCTTAGGAAGGCAAAAATCCCACATCATTGAAGACGGAATGAAATCAAGCACCTCCAATAGATAACATTTATATACACTCAATCTGCTAAGATGCAAACAACCAAACAGCATAATCGAGTGGCAACTGCCCAAGTTTAAGCTCAGCTGATTCCTTCACATAGAATCTGATCATCGTACAAACGAAATGCCTCACGACCAAGATTTAGTTAACAGATCTTAATTAAAGATATTCTTGGGACAGTATTCACCGTATCGCTTGATAACTTACAAGAAAGGCAGTACTTCTAGAATATTATTGGATTCTCACAAGCTTGAACATCTACAGTAACTTCTCAGATCTCATCATCTTGAACAAATCAAATTATTTACCATATATAGCTGGTATTGGATTCACATTCACATTTACGGACGGTCTTCCTTTTACATAAAGGACGAGAAAATATAAGAAAAGCAGAGAGTATTCTTAATCCATCAAGCCCATGCACAAAAACCACGCCAGAAACGAAAATTGCAGCTCAGAATGTTGACTGCCTGATCAATATGGAAGGTAATCGTAAGCGAGGATACATAAAGAAACAAACGAACGGCTGCATACCCGCTCGACCCATTGCCGGTCATTGCCAGTGAACTCGAAGGCCGGGTCCCGGAGCAGCTCCTCCTTCAGAACTAAGTACACAGTCACAAATTTCGACCTGAGATCCTCCATCGATGGCTCTACCTCTTCCTTCTTCTCTTTAACAAAGAGAACCGAACGAGAGCGAGGGAAGAAAGGTACCGAGGGGGGACGAGAGAGAGAGAGAGAGAGAGAGGATCAGTTGGCCAGTGGCTGTTTGCCCCGTGCTTCTATCCGTTGGACTGGACACGCGGGCAGAACAGGGAATAGACATAGTGACCAAGGCAGGGCCCTGTTTTGCAATAATTACTGGACGTACCTCCTGGGAGGAAAAAGTTCTGATTACGAACGTTCGTACGACATCCGGGCGTAAAAAAAACAAGGTAAAAATAAAAACACTTAAACTGATCCAACGGTCAAACCGACCGTTTAAATGAAATTGAACGCTAGCTAATACGTGTTATACGTGACATATATTGCCTAAATAGAATCTATTAGAGTTGCATTTGAGAGCAGTTAAAGTAAGCAGACATAACTTCTGGTAAAAACTGATAGGATAAAATTGATAGAATGAATAATTTGAATGTAACAAAATTAAAAATAAATAAATAAATAATAAGTCACAATATTTAAGCAGCTATAGTTATAATTTCAAGACTGATTTTACAATTGGATTATTATTTCTCCTTTTTTTTCTTCTAGCTGCTTACTTAAATTTACAATCACCAGGGGCATTTTGGGAAGTAAGAAAATGAGATCAGCTACATCTTGAAATGGTTAATCAAATCGTGAAATGAATTTTAAAAAAATAAATAAAACATATTTTTAAACTAAAATTCATATTTTTCTGTCAAATGTTTCAGTTTGGGTATTTTAAAAACGTAATTATGTTTTATTTAATCATATTATATATATATATATATGTAATGCGATCAATCAGTTAATAGAATCTTAAGAATGTGTATGCTATATTTGATTATGGAGTACGGATTTATTCATTACATGATCTAAGTGAAGAATACAACTATAGTAGGAATTAATCAAAATATAAGTTTCAATTATAATATTATATCCATTCG
>CXYZ01010242.1:83646-109077 GCA_900006705.1 Sonneratia caseolaris
TAAAAGAATTATTAAAATTTTACTTAATTTTATTGGTATCATATTTAATTATCGCAGCTTATTATTTCCCCGGCCACGGCAGCTCACTTTGCCTGTGGTTGACGTGGCATTTCATTTTTAAATCCAAAATTATTAATCAATCAACCATATTACATAAAAAAATTATTTTAAATATACAAATTTATTAATCTTATTTTTTAAAAACAATTATTTTATCCTGCAAAAGAGACTTTCGGGCAGGGCCCGCATGAATTGACCGGTCTGTTCCTGTGCGACATGTCAGAGTTCAAATGACACAGACAAGGAAAACTCTCGTTGAAAAGCCCTTTTCCTCGTTAGTAAATTGTTCGTATATGCTGTCACGCACGTCATAAATCCAATAAAAAAAGAGAGGGTAAATTCGCGTGATTCGTGCAATGGCTGTTGAACAATGGAAAGATTTAAGGATGGAGTTTAGCAAAAGTTATGGCGGAATGCATTTTTGGGGCCCAATAAAAAGTAACAAAAATAAGGAAAATATAAGGAGGCTTAGCCTAGCACATTCCGTGCTTTCCACATGAATTTAATGTCTTGTTAGTTGGAGGGCAATTGGTCTCCCATCGAACCAATTCAGTGGATAAAAATAAATCTAGTCGGACCAGTCGATTCTATCTATCTAGTCAACAAGCCACACTCTGCCTCCAGCCAATCGGACTGCCTTATAGCACTTGGTTGGCCGGCTCCATTCTACTCCTCTTCAATTGGTCCGCCCGGTCGCCCTTGATCGATCTACTACCACACATCGGCTGAATGTTAGTAAGTTGACTAACCTGACCCCTCCCGATTGGCTTGACATGTCCACCCCTAACACTATTATTATAAATACTCTGTACCACGGAAAAGAATATAAGTTTTTCTTCTCATCATTTCACTCCGTGCTAAAATGCTGACTCAACCACTAAGTAACACTACCCAGATTAGGCTTATTTTATACGCCTGCCTGCGACGTGCAAGGCTGGGTGGGACGGCTGACTCCCTGAGAGAACTGGACTCACTCTGCCATCCGGCTGGACGAACCTTTCCTTTTCCTTGCGACCATAACCGCATCAATTAGTTTGACTCTAATTGGCTCCAAGCAAAGCAAACTTTACTGGATGTGCCTTTAATTGACCAACGACGTGACTTAGGCAGGTTGATTGATTTTCCTTTTGCCTCGCAAAGGAGAGTCTCTCTGTCAAATTCGCCTTACGAGTGGATCCGTATGATCGTTTCTCTCTAAGCTGCTGCGGTCGGATGTGGAAGAATTGTAGGCCAAATGGGCTTTTCTTGAATGGGCCTAAGCGTTTGCCACTGAAGTGGTGCCCGGCGCGATGGCAATGGCAGCTTCTGGCTCCCGACTCCTCTGTACTGTAAAAGCGAAGGCTTATCGGTTAACATTCACGATCACGACTCTGGGCTCGGCGGGCTCCACTCTTCAGCTGGGTTTTTTTTTTTTATTGAATGATTGAAGGAGGAGTGTCCGTTGCGTTGGTACTTATTCGCTGTGAATGGCGGTGGAGACGGCAATTTTGGCGGGAAAGATAGGAGATGCGGTGAAGCGA
Organism: Sonneratia caseolaris; assembly: GCA_900006705.1. Classification (NCBI taxonomy): domain Eukaryota; kingdom Viridiplantae; phylum Streptophyta; class Magnoliopsida; order Myrtales; family Lythraceae; genus Sonneratia; species Sonneratia caseolaris. The sequence continues at coordinate 85,227 of CXYZ01010242.1, forward strand.
GCATCGATGAACCAGGCAGCAGGGTGGTGGTACAGCCCTCACATGGCCGCGGCTTCACGTGCCATTGCAGAGCGTATTCCACTGGTTGATCTCGTCTTGGAAGTCAGAGATGCTCGGGTCGGGTATCCGTCCCACACCCCCTGTTGCCCTCTATGTTTAGTGTTGTGGTGGGAGTCTCTTTTATCGTGCTCGATGAGATTATGCAACAGTATCTACATTGTCTTTCTCCGCTGCCAGCGGTTTGCATTGCTGTCGTGTTTGCGGGAAACTTCTACACCAAGTTGCATATCGGACCTTTAATTTTCAGTTGTTCGATGAAATGAATGAATAAAAAATCGCTGATATTTGTAGTGTTGATCACTTTTCTTTATCAAACTGCGGGTGTTTGATGAAATGAATGAGTTAAAATTGCTAATCTTTGTAGCATTGCCAATCTTTCAGTATCTCTTTCGTAGATTTTCTTTCTCCTCCGCCTGCAGTTTGCATCGCTGTCATGTTCTTGGAGAAATTTCAACACCAAACTGCATATATTTGTTGTTTCTGCCGCTTTTCATCTTTTATCAGTCTTGCTGTAACTTTCAGGTGTTGAGAAAATGACTGTTAAAAATTGCAAATCTCTGTAGTGCTGGTCACTTTTTTTTCCATCATCTTTGGATGGAATTATGCGTTCTCTTCGGAGTTTGTATTCTCTAACTTCAAGCATCGTAGAGCATTATTGAAAATATTGAAGGAATTCCAAGAAGCTCTCTCTAAAGCATGTCCAAAATGAATAAAAACACACACACACACAGATCTAATTATTTTTTTCATTCTACTTTCAGATTCCATTGTCTTCGCAGTTTGAGCAACTAAAGGTCTACCCACCTTCATCCAGGCGAATCGTTGTGTTGAATAAGGCTGACCTTGCAAATAAATCTCGGGTCAAGGTACTTCTTATGTGTTTTGAGCTGGTGCTATACATCGTTCTTTATTGAGTTGAGAAAGACATGCTCCTTCTTTTTAAGTTAAAACTTCTTATACATAATATCCTACATTTGGCTTCCATCTAGCGTGGTGATATGAAATATGCTTCTGACAGCTTTTGTTTTGTATCATATTTGGTTTGATCAAATATGAAGTGTGAACATAAAGCAGTATCATTTGGGATGATAGACTTCTTCCTGTTCTTATTAGATTCTCCATAAATTAGGGTAACTTCTTAGTATTTGTTAAAATTTACAGGAATGGAATAGTTACATGGAGCATCAGAAGCAGATTTGCTATGGAGTCAATTCCCATAATGAGAAGAACATTCATAAAGTAATGATTGCTAACCTTCTACTCTTGAGGGCCAGTCTATCATGTATATTAAGAATTGTGTGTAAAGTATGTTAAATTGAATTTTTGCTTCTGGTCCTCTGTTAAAAGACAGATATAATTCATAGTTTATCTTGTTGAATCCAATCCATGTTTTTTGTCTCGAAAATTTTGAGGTGCCTCAAAAAGAAGAAAATCTTGATCATTGAGACACTATTCAGTTTTTGGTGCGTGTGGATTCCATGTCAATTACTTAATTGATTCTATATCTTGCAGTTCCTGAATTTCTTGCAAGGCCAGATAAGACTATTGAAGAAGTTAGATTACTACAACTCTACAACAACAATAATGTTGGTTGGGATTCCAAACGTTGGAAAATCAGCCCTTGTCAACTCTTTGCATAAAATTGGCAGGATCAGCGCTGCAGGTATCCTAACCACCGTCACACATTTTCATGCTCTGATGTTACTTTCCAGATTCTTGCTAAATTGTTGCTTCCTTGTAGAGAAAGGGAAGTTGAGGCATGCAATGGTGAGCCCACAACCATGTGAGACTAAGGACATCAAAAGCTTCAAGGTGTATGCCCTTATAGTTTCTTCTCCTCTTCAACAATATTGTTCCTTTTCAGTTGCATATGCCTGCATGATCTTGCAAATCCTCTCTGCAAAAAAAACAAAAAAAAAAACTCATATATGCAAATATAAACTATTCTATATAGAAGGTCAGCATGATTTTAATAATACAATCTGTTATTAATTCACATAAGAATTTGTGAATCCTTAGAATCCCTTTTGCTCGGAAAACATGCTCTTGTCCATTTGAATGAAGACTTAGTTGCCTACTTGTTTGAAGTCTTTCTATCACATGGCCAAAAAGAAAATGTCTTTCTTTCCCACTCTCCTTTGTACTTGTGCTTCTGATGAGAATCTCTAATAAACTGTAGATTGCAAGCCATCCTAATGTATATGTACTGGATACTCCTGGAGTATTGCCTCCAATGATCAGTGAAGTTGAGATGTGCTCAAAGCTAGCTCTAACAGGTACATGTGTAACCCTTCTAATCAAACAAACTCTAGTTATAATTAAATGCCTATCTCACATTCTTGCTTTCTTTACTGCAAGGTCTATATGAAATAGAGCCGAGGAGACTCAGTTTCCAAATGTTGATAATCTAACCCAGAGTATCATGGTCTGGATGCAGGAACAATCAGGGATTGTTTAGTTGATGAAAAGGAACTTGCTCAGTATTTCTTGTCGATACTTAATTCCGGCGATGAGTACAAGAAATGGGCTGAACTTTCTAGCTCTCAAACACAGAGATCATTCACAGATGGTGAAGCAGAGCATTCGAGTCACTCTGATCTTGAAATGAAAAGGAAGAGGAGATATGCATCGGATCATACACAGGTCTGATGCTGTTTTCTAATAGAGTTCACATATTCTAGTTATCTTTCAGATACTTATAACTGGACTGGATAATCAAATTTGCGGAGCTATGCGTTAAATGGGTCCAAAAGGCTGGATCTATACATCTGAATGAATGAACTAATCTGATTTAGGGGAAAATTGTCTGGTTCAAGGCAAGAACTAACCAGCTTAGACATCGGATTGGAGGAGCCACTGATGAGGAACCGACATGTTCAATGAGTCAAACTGTAACTCCAATTTTTTGTGCCCTGCCTCAGTCAGTAGTCTTGCCCACCTTTTGAGCTAATAGCATCTGGTTATGTTTCATTTAATTGTGAATGCGCTTTATGATTTTCACCAACAAACCTTTGTCCATCATTGGACGTGATTCCAATCGTTATCATGCTGGCAGGATTTCGTGGTCAATGATGTCCGCCGCACTCTCTACGAGGAGGCCTCATCATTCCATGGAAGATTGGCGGACAATATGGGTATGATGGGACTCATTGAGTCACAGCTAGAAGCCTTGTTTGATGCTTTTCGGGTTCCTCGAGATTTAGGTGAGGACTCTTGTCTCAAAGTCTGTAGAAAGCTACTAAATCTATATCGAACCGGGAGGCTTGGACATTATACTTTGGACCCTGTTCCAGACTACAGCTATTCAGCTTTGTAGTCTGAGTATCATTCGAGATGTAATATGGTAGAGATAGGCAGAGCAATCGGTGTCATGGCCTAAGCATCATAGACAGACATTGTAGTGAATTAGTTTGCACATGGGTCAACACTCAAATGTGGAGATTGTCCCCCATATGCTGGGGAGGATAATGCGATTTGAACATATGGCAGCTCAATCGGTGGAGGATTAATTTCGTTTTTCAGATCAAGGGCTGAACATGCTGGAGAAATGTATATAATTAGCCTCTCTTAACTGTTAAACTCATTTCTTTTTAACCTAATAGAATTGTATTAAATCGATGAATGAGTGAGCTCCCATAAGTCTGCATATTGAGAGAATCTTATTGGGCATCCCTCATGATATCCTCCTCTTCGCGAGGAATGACTACGAATATCTTCTCACTTGTCATTAAATTCATCTCTCTCTCACACATTAAATTCTCGTGTAATTTATGAATAATATGCTCCTCCCACCGAGTGTTTCGCACCATTGATCTACTTCAAGGGAAGAAGAAATTCGACCATGGAGCGAGGTTCTGACTGGGACTTGGACATGGCGGAAGAAGAGGAGGAGGAGGATGTGTGGGGTGAGGGTTAAGGATCATCATCTCATTGTTACTGCTGTAATTGCTGTTGCTGAACCTGGTGAAGCCCATCAACTCCTGGCTCTCGCTTGGCTTCAGCAGCTCCATGTACCACGGCTGATCATGCACACCATCCATGGCCGCCACATCTAGGACTCCGTCAATACCCTTCACGACCCTCTGATCCTGCAGCGGGCCGTGATCGTTGTTACTATTGTTGCCGTTTCTGACGTTACTAGTCTGGTCGGTGGAGCCCTGCAGGTGAGTCTGGGGAACTTGGGCGGCGCTGTGGTTGCTGATGTTCCCTGGATGTGGCAGCGGCTGCTGCGTTGTGGGGTTCTTCCTTACCGACTGCATCTTCTCGTCGACCTCCCTCAGCGTCTTCTCCACCACCCAGCCTAGGTCGTTGAGGTCCAACAGGCTCAGGCCCTGGAGGCTCGAACTAAGCCCCGTCAGAGCCTGGTACATGAGCTGGGTGACCTCCTTCTCACGGTTGTCCCTCTGCTGCCTCTGCAGCTGCTCCTCCGCCTTCCCGATCCGCTGCTGCAGGAAAACTGGCTGGTTCACCATCCTCTTGCTCTGGTCCATCTCCGGCATGTTCCTGTGAAAACTCCGACACACTCAAATCGGTGTAACACACATATGGCTAGTATTACACGTCATGGTAAAGATGATGATACTTATTAAGGGGGGGCATAAAAGAGGGTTATATCTGGACAACCTGAACCTGGCGATGGTTCGACGAGCTCCCACAACAGAAGGCCAGACCTCAGGCTCGGTGTCGTAAGGGCTGTAGATGACAGCGCAAGCCTCGATCCCGCATAGCGTGCTGAGCTCGCTCACTTTCTTGATCAGCCCCTTCTTCCTCTTCTTGAAGGTAGCCTTCCTCGCGGAGTCATTGGCGATGTAAGCGAGGGTCACCTTCTTCCTAGTCATGGCTGGATTTTTGGGAAGATGAATGGGAGAATTTTCTTGGGAGACCACTGTTCACGGCTAAGGCATGCATTATATAGCGCAAAAAAAATGGAAAATTTACTCATTACTCTTAATGGAGGAGATTTGCTTACTCATTTTGTGATTTTAGGGATATCAGCCAGTCTATAAGATCTGATAATCATATATAAGTTCACTGATCTCCTAGTTAATTCATGTTCAACGTCAAAATGGAGAAATTCTCACTCCGATAAAAAAAAAAAAATTGGTCACTGAAAACCCCGTAAGGGCACGCATATACAGAGAGTTCCGATCAGGCCAACCCACACGAAGTATCACCATCGCCGAACCTGTGGAGAACTTTTGACGGGGGGCCAGCGGGTTAGATATGGAACCCTAGTAACTCCGAGGATTTGTGGGATGCTGGAGAGTTAATGATAATAAAACTGAGCATATCGGACAGCATCTTCTCAGTCCTTCCCCCATCTTGCCAACTGGAATACGCTGCGAATTCGAAGGGAGAGGAGGAGGGAGAGGCAGAGGGTAAAATCCATAATTTTTAAAATCGGACCGGATTAAGAATTGGTCAAGATAATGGTTCATAAATTTGTGGATCGAATTGGAGATTTAATGAGTTGAACTATATATTTAATACATAATATTAATAGTATAATATTATCAATAAATTAATATAATATCATAATTTAATAATAATTTATAACAAAAATTCATAATATAACAAATATATTAATTTTAAGTTTAACATAAAATATAAATATAAATAAAATAAAATAAAATAAATATATTATAATATATTTTTATTTTTAAAATTTTAAATCGTTAATTTTTTTATCGATTTAATTGAGTTTGTTTGTCTAACTAAAAGCTGATCGGTTCAATTCAATTGTAGCTAACCATATTTTAAGTTCAATTAAAATAATTCTAAAGATTTGAATAAATAACCAATTTCAAATCAAACTTGTCATCAAGAATAATTTTTAAAATTGTGGTGTAAGCTTTTATCCTTTAAAATTTACATACTTTATATCCCTCATAATTGTTATTGTTATTATTTTCTAATAATTAGCCCTCATAAATGCTGGAAATTACCCCGAAAAAATCATGATAGAGAATTTAATTTTCGGAAAGTAAATAGATGGCTTTAGCTTTTATTGCCAATTACTATATACATACAACCTCTACGACGTCGTATAACGAGGTAGCCAGCATCCACCCGTACTTGCGCTCGACAAGTTGTGCGGCAACTCCTCTCACCGTGGCTCCGTCTATCAGCAATCAGCTCTCCCCGGTGTCAGCCGATAACCAGTAGGATTAATGGCTTCCGTGATCATTGCCCCGCGTTCGTTCTCCCAGACCCATATCTCTCTCCGCTTCCCTTGCTTCTTCCCCGCCGAGCAGCCCCGCCTCGGACTCACTACTCGCACTGGCGTCGTACGTTTTCGAAGTCTGTTATTCCCCCTGTTTGTTTGGCTTTTCTTTTGTAGCGTCGTGTTGGTGCGGAGTTGGAAATTTTGGCTGTTCTGCTGAGCTTAATCGTTAAATTGGTAGCTTGGCAGAGATTCATGGGATTGTGAAGAGTTTTTAGCAGTATGGAAGTCAGTTTGTTGGGAAGGTAGTGACCTGCGGTTGGTTTTTTATTTTAATATTTTTCCTTCGGATGAAATAAGAAGGCACATGAGGGTTGTATGGGTCAATCTTGTCGTGTCACGTTGCACTATATTGTATACAATCATCTCTTTAGAATGTTGCAAATTGAAAGTCTGCGGAGGTGGTTTCTGATTTGAAAGTATGAGAAACAGAGATTCTGGAGGGAGACGCTAAGGGGAAGGTTAACTGCTTCCCAATGGGACAGGAAAGTTCATTGGATACCCCTTCTGAGAAGAAGAGGAATGGAAAATAAGGTCTTTTGATTTTTTTTTTCTCTTTTAATTGACAGCTGGTATCCCATATTCCTTTTTTTGTTGGAAAGTTATAATCGTCTGGATGATGAGGATAGGATGTGTTTATGTTCATTTTGGGTTAGTGATGACAATGGTGATTTTGTTTTGCTGGACTTGTTATCATGCAGAGGTGTAATTTGGTGGAGCCATTGAAACATGAGAATGGGAAGCCGTGCATTCCGCTCATTAATAGTGAACTGTCAATGCCCAGTTTCTTGACTTCGACCAATATACAGAGTCCTATTAACAAGCACGATACCAGGCTGCGGATATTTTCCGGCACAGCAAACCCTGCACTTTCTCAGGTAACCTGGCGCAAACTAGTGATATGAATGCTGAATATGTGTTATTTGAAGGAATTGCTATGTCAGTCTTCTTCATTCAGTTTGAAGAAATAATATCATATTTCAATTATTTTTGGGGTTTAATTGCTGCACTGGCTACTCATCATGTTCTGCTTTTCTCAATTATAATTTTCCCTTTATTGTCTCTGAGCAATTAAAAAAATATTGGAAGAAATTAGTTGTCTTTACACTGGGTTGCTGTGATAAGAATTGAATTTGCAACTCTTGCCTTAGAAAATATAATCTTTTCTGGCACTTTTTTGTTTTGAAGAATCAGGGATTACAAGAAAGTTGTGAAAACCAGCTATGTTATAGTAGCTGCTTCTATCAATGAGGAAATAGTTGGTAAGAGGTCGTGACATTAAAAAATGCGCAAATAGCAGCTGATAGCAAGTTTTTGAAATGTGGGACTGCCAATGTGATTTTGGAAATTTGTTGTTTGATGACTGTAATTCAAAATTAGTGGAAGAAAATTTTGGTTAATAAAAGCAAATTAGATTATTGTCCAGTGTAAATGTGTTCATGCCATGGCTTCTATGATGACTCTTTCTGACTACCCATGATCATCTATGTAACAGGAAATTGCTTGTTACATGGGTCTGGAGCTGGGAAAGATTAAGATAAAGCGATTTGCTGATGGTGAGATTTATGTCCAATTGCAAGAGAGTGTTAGAGGTTGTGACGTATACCTTGTCCAGCCTACATGTCCTCCTGCAAATGAGAATCTCATGGAGCTTCTCATAATGATTGATGCTTGTAGGAGGGCATCAGCTAAGAACATTACGGCTGTCATTCCCTACTTCGGATATGCCAGAGCTGATAGAAAGGTTAGCTTATGTGTAATCTGCTAGAGGTCAGCTTGATGTGAAAGTCTTGTGAGAAATTTAATGGCTAAATTGGTGGGGTAATCGGTCTGTGAGAGTTTTATCTTCTTTCTAGTTATCCCTTAAAGAATGGTACTGAAGTTAAGCTACAGTATGCCATTTTTCCTCAGATGGATGATTCATTGTGTTTCTTCTTTCCTTTGACGTCAAATCATATCTTTAATTCAAGTGGAAATCGTAAGAGAGCAATATGATGGCTATTGGCATTTTCTAAAGACATCTCTTAAGCGGCAGTGTACTAAAAACTTTGCTTATCATTTCAAATAGAAGTCTAGTTAAATTGTATTAACCAATTGTTTCACTAAACAAAAGTATGTGGAATATGTTCTTGTTGGAGTTTATATGAAACTCATTGAAATTTCATGTGTTTTAAGACTCAAGGGCGGGAATCCATTGCGGCAAAGCTTGTCGCAAATTTGATAACAGAGGCTGGTGCAAATCGTGTTTTGGCTTGTGATCTTCACTCTGGGCAGTCCATGGGATATTTTGATATTCCCGTGGATCATGTATATGGTCAGGTAAATTTTTCAGTGTTATCTCTCTTCATGATGCACTATTTAGTATATTTTAACCAATCCAATTGGCAACTTGAAGTGAAATTGTAGACACTGTGCATTGATGAGAAAATGTTAAAATGGAGCAATATCTTGTCATTTTATGGTCTTCATTCTTTCCGTTTTTAACATTGGACATCTTGAACCAATATTTGCATCTTGTTTAGGTAGCTATCATTTTTAACCATTTATTGTTTATTGACTACTTTTTCTATTGTCTATGTAGCCTGTGATACTTGATTACCTTGCTAGTAAGACAATATGCTCCGATGATTTGGTTGTGGTCTCACCTGATGTTGGTGGAGTTGCAAGAGCACGTGCCTTCGCAAAAAAGTTGTCTGATGCACCCCTAGCTATCGTTGATAAGAGGCGCCATGCTCATAATGTTGCAGAGGTAATAAATTTGTGGTATTTAGGTTTCATGGTATCCATCATGATAAGTGAAGACAAAATAGCAGAATTTGATAGTTCATAATATGACTTCTGGCTTTTACATGAATTATGAAAATAGTTGCCTCCGATCAGTTAATTCATACTAATAATCTTCAATATATTATGTCGTCATATCACTATATTCCTCTGTTGTGTTTATATGTAGTTATCTAAAGTGACTTACATATTCCTGAGTTATTTAAAGTATTATTGTCTTTATTGACTTCGCACTTTATAAAAGTTAAATTTGAAAGCTAATGAAATAGTGGGCTTTTAGCCAGTCCTATAACCTGCTTCTTTCATGTTTGCATATCTGAAAGCATTAATTGCATGGAACTCTTACATTGTGCTGCAATATGATTTTACAATTATACTGTCAAGGTAGCTAGTTACTGAAGGTTTTTTCCCGCACAATATTTTAGTTTGCGAAGTTATCCAATTGTCATCACGCCTAAATATGATCAAGTGGTCCTCTAGTTTAGCAGCTGATAGCTGGATTATTTTTTATATGCAGGTAATGAACTTGATAGGTGATGTGAAGGGGAAAGTGGCTGTTATGGTGGATGATATGATAGACACTGCAGGTAAGCATAAACATCTGAGTAGTAACTGATATAATATACTGAACAATGTGGATTTATTGTTGTGGTAGTAACTGGCCATCAATCTGTTTATCAATCATTTGGACTTTGGTGAATTTGCTAATATCTGTGCTAATAAATATTTATCTTTCATTCAAGATGCAAACACCTGGAAAACTAACACAGAAATAACTTTCAAATTAGGGACTATTGCCAAGGGTGCAGCTTTATTACATCAAGAGGGAGCTAGGGAAGTTTATGCATGCAGCACCCATGCTGTTTTCAGGTATGGCTTTTGGTTCTAATTAAGTTGGTTTCACACAAACTACTTTAGCCTTTTCCTATTGTTTTGATGACTACATATGATATCCATTAAAAATTTACATATAATATCTGAAGGTTAAGGTTCAATTTCTTGAGTGAAGCATTCATCCAGATTTCTTACTGCTTCGGTTATTTCATAAAAAAGGACAAGTTTTCATGCTTTCACTGAAATCGCATTTTGATTTTGATGGGCAGACAAAAAAACTATAATGCCAGTTTTTGTGGTCTTCAAGAAAAGGAAACCAAGCAGATCCTGACCATTTCATCATACAGCCAGATATTATGAACTCTCAGTTTCTCTGCATTCATTACTTAGTGTAGCTTCCCAATTTTGATGTGGATCATCATCTTTTAGCTGGCTAGAGATTTTTATGCGTCATCTAAAATTTTCAGATTACAATAGGCTTCCTCTTGCAACAGTTAGGTAAATATTTTCCCCCCTTTTGCTTTCATCTTATTATTGCAGCCCTCCCGCAATTGAGAGGTTGTCGAGTGGCTTATTCCAAGAAGTGATTATAACAAATACAATTCCAATGTCAGAGAAGAACTACTTCCCCCAGCTAACAGTCTTGTCTGTGGCCAACCTTCTAGGGGAGACCATTTGGCGTGTTCATGATGACTGTTCTGTGAGTAGCATCTTTCAGTGAAAATCTGATCTGAAATTGTACAAGAGAACTGCTTCATTTTAGTAATTTTTTTCATCTACATCAAAATGAGTTAAGTTTTTCCATCAGTCCAAAATGTTCTCTCCTCCACTCTCTTTGTGCCATGCTGATATTACACTTCTCTTGATACCCTGATCCAAGATGACATAGAACAGGCAGTACTGGGGGTGGGCTCGTCTGGAATAAGTTGAGATTCTGTCACTCACCCTTGCAATTACATGGCTATACATCTGACCCCTTTTTGCTGCTTTAGATAACTGTCTATCCTCTTTCTAATATTGAGACCCATGTCTGATTCATCTTCAAGTGGATGATATATTACTGTATGATTCAAGGTGTGCAAATGGCAATTGGGATGTCTCACTGTATATCTTTCACAATAGGGACAACATAAATATAATAAGTCGGTGTTTCTGCTTTGTTGCCCGAGTCAGTTTTGATTCCTAACTTTGCCTATTTTACATCAAACAGATCTCAATTTTGCTGTTTAGTTGTTTCTTAGATCTATCAAAATTTGTGTGATCTCAGAGATAATAGAGGCAAAATGCCGACGTCAAAGAGAACATACATATTTTGATATATATATCATTCATCAATTCAAGAAGTTGTAGTTGTGGTGCCAAGTCTAGCTCTGTCTGCATTTCATTTCTGTGGGTTGTCGGGGTGGCTATGTACACTATTGAAGCCTGGGCATTGACTGATCAAATATGTGTCAGTGGTGGGGTCTCAAAAGCCTTCCGTTATTGCCCTCTTTTATAGCTGTTCTGGAAGCGCCGAAACACGAGACATTCATCGCAACCTAAGGGAGGATGCCTAATCACATAGTTTTTCCTACTAAAGAGTTGAGTTTTCATGCTCTGATCTGCTGGTATCATATCTTTTGCCCCTTGGTGCTCTGGTAACTACTGTAATCGTACCCTCAAAATGGTCTTTATAGATTGTACATCACTTGTTTTTGTCGGAAGGGAAATTCACCATTTAATTGTTACTGTCTTCTGTCCTCGTGAGTCAGTCTCCATTTTGAGCAAGACCCCACAGGCACATGATTAGTTTATATGTGCAGCTGTGACCCGTGGCAGCCTAGAGAGGAGTATTTTTTTGTGCTAACTGCGTGTAGTGGTGGAGATAACGGGAGATGGACTTATGGTCACTGGGTGAATTGAGGTTATGGCAAAAGGTGTATGCGTCAGCTGCCTTTGCGACGAATCCCCGATGCTGAGGTACATGTATGAAGTTGTAGCGTTACTGGAAATCGGTAGATGGGATACGGTCCTCTTGTTTCTCGACGGAAACAACATTCAAAATCAAGTTCTATAATATGCTTTTGGTGCTTAACGTAACGAGATCTGAACTTGAAGATCGAATCAGAACCTGGCTTGTACTTGGCAGGGTTGCGAGACAATAACAAAGCAGCAGAGGACGAGATGCCGCAGCAGGAAGCAAATGTCTTCGCTATGATCATAGCCCCTGGTCTGGACTCCTGCACGCGCCATCTTTTCTTGAATGGATGCATGTTTGACCCAACCTGGAAATTCATCGAGCCCGTGAAATTGAATCGATCTCACTCATCCCTTGCGGCCTTGTACAATCCGAGCCTCTTCGTATACTGCCGCCTCCTCTCCACGAGTGCCGGATCTCTGGATCCGGCTCACCTGCCCGGTGAGGCTCTCCGTGATCGCCATCTCCGAGGAGCAGAGGGGCCCAACCTCGATCGGTTTCTGATGCCGGTGGACCGTCAACTGGGACTCGGACACAGCAACCGCGTGGTCTGAGCGGCTGAAAGGTGGGGCGAGAGATGCGTCAGCTTCCTCTTCCGCGGGAAGTACGGCGGGAAGGCGAAGCTACTTGCATCCTGGGCTTTGAAATTTCCAAATGGTAAAGACAAATCAAGCAACGAATGCTGCGTTCCGCCACCTCAGCAGTTATCTGGAGAGCGTGTGGGGTCCACTCACTTTCTAGAGAGACAGAGGGAGACCTGGTGGTGATTGGTGGATTAAGCCAACCGACCAGAGCCCGTCTCAGTCAAGCATACTGAGCAGCCGTCTGGATGGGCGGGTTTAACTTTTAGTTAATTTCAATTTCAGATTTAGTTAATTAGATAATTAGTGATCAGTGGTCGTAATTTTTTTTCTTTTTTTTTACTCTTAATTATTTAAGATTTATTGATAAATTTATCTAAGAAGATAAAACAGCGCCATGAGGGATAACTAATTGCACATTCGGCTGCCCAGGATGGAAAATTCAGTCCACGGCCCGGTACCCCCACACATGGAAAGTCCGTGACGGATGGTTCCACGCGGATTTCTCTTTACATATCGGTTCTTATGCAAAATATCAACATTGTCCCTTGAAAATCGGAAAATATCATGTAGATCCTTCTTAGGATTCGAGATGACTATCTATTTTAAAATTTTTGCGCAATCCCTTGCTATCAATTCTATTACATATGACCAGCTGAGTAAATATCTATTCCTTATCCGTTACATTCCCCGATCAGTACTTTTCCATATGGATAACAATTCGTCATTTCATTAAATTCCATTCACCGGTACTAAACGCACCAACTCAGTTTCTTTTTTTTTTTTACTTAATATAATATTTATGGTATAAGATTTGAATAATAAAAGCTCTTTTTTTATTTATTTTTATACATAAATTAATATCCATAAATTTGACAAATTCAACTCGAATGAATCGTTAAATGTGAGACAAAAGCATCTTGGCATAAAAAGCTCATTAGATATGGTCGGCGGTCATGTTATGTTAATAGTACGGCGTGTTATTCAATATAGATTTATTAGTACTGAATTTGGGATATTTGTTTCCCAAAAAGCTCCCCTTATTCTTCGGAAAATGGCCCACCATAATTACCTATTGACATCTCTGCCCTCTCATCGTGTTCCATTGAAATGTTAACTTTACCCACTAGTACAATTAATTCTGAGCAATTATGGAATAATCGCGTAAATTTTTATAAAATTTACACCTGGTTATTAATAATGTAATATTAAATGTATTATTAGTGAGTATAAAAATAAAATTATCATTAAGTATATAATCATAATTGATAAAAAAAATTATGAAATTTATACTGTGACATTTTATTATTTCTTTAATCTCTTAAATTTCAGAGCTCGAAAAATCAGTTTTTTTTTATGTTTACCCTTTTTAATTTTTAATTTTTCCTATTTTCTCCTTCACCCCTAAATCCGACCACGGAAGTGGGAAGCCGTCTCGCACTCGACCGTCCCCAGATTTGAGTACGGAAGATGTGCCCCGTTGGCAATCGCTTATTAAAAAGTGAGTATTTTAAGAGAGCATAACAAAGTACACGTCAAATTTAACCACCTCTACTAAATATTGTAGGGATAATTAATTATATAAAAGGGTGATTTGAAAGCAGCAGCCACGTCATACTTGATGATGTCAGCTACTGATCATTGAGAGTTCAACTTGCAAAGGAAGCGATGAGGTGAGAGAGGGAAGCAGCTGAGGATGAAAGTGAACAGTATGAGTAAAGTACAGGGGGCAAGAATTCAAATATGCAATGTAATCGGGGCGGACCATAGTTTTTAAAATCAGACCGGACCGGGAACCGGTCAAGGTATCAGTTCATGGGTTCCTGGGTCGGACCGGGTGTTCAATGGATTGACCGCATGTTTAATAAATAATATTAATAATATAATATTCTAATAAATTGATATAATATTATAATTTAATTATGATTTATAATCAAAATCATTAATATAGTTATAATGTTAGTTACAAATTTAACATAAAATATAAATATAAGTCCAGTAAAATAAAATAAGTATATTATAATATGCTTTTATTTTTATTTTTATTTTTAAATTGACTGGTTTACTCATCGGTTCAATTAGATTTATTGGTTCAAGTGAGAATCGGCCGGTTCAATTGAATTTGACATCATTTAAATAATAATTGGATTTTTTTATAAGAACCGGACCGGGGTTGAGTGGCCGGTTCCCGGTCGAACCGGCTGGTCCGGTCCGGCTTAAAAACTATGGGCGGGGCCCTCGTTAATAATGAGGAAACAGCTCAAACGGTGGGGAGGGAAGGATAGTCAACTAAGCTTTCTTTTCCAGTTTCCACAGGGGCTCTCTCCTTTTGCAATAACGACTCGTCAGTTTCAAGATTTTACAGGACAAGTCATTCTACTTTTCTCTTTCGATCCCCGGCGGATCCAACCCATGGAAAAGCCCGTTTGTCCCGATGCTCTTGGTCCCATTATCATCCGCTTGTGTAGTGAGCTCGACCGCGCGACTCTGCAACTGCCCATTTGCTCCGAAGAAAATCGTGCCGCTTCTTAGTCAATCGAGACCGTCTTATCTCTTCCAATGTAACGATAATATCATGATTTAGACTATTCTTTGTGTATTTTCCAAAAATACGTTCACAATATTTGCTAAGATAAAATTGCCCTTTCACTATCTATCCTTCGTGATTTTTGTGGTCGATTTTTCATTTAAAAAATCCAAAAGAAAGAAAAAAATCAACATAAAAAAATAAACCTGTTTTATGGATTGACGAAGTCCTCCATCAGCTATTACTTTGAATTATTTAATTTCTAAATATTAAATAATTTATATTTAAATATATATATATAAATAGCTGAAAATTTAAAATCAAATAGATAAAGTTTTTTTAATCTGAATTTTCTCCCCCTTCCCGATACCTTCTTAAATGCAAGATGTGTTGAAAAGGAATCATATTTGATAAAATCGAAAAAAGCTAAAAAAAAAGTCTCTCAACATTAAATGAAAAAGATTTCCCGCAGAGAAGGAAATGCATTGACGACTTCCCAGATGAGAGGTTTACGTTTTTATCCACAGCCTACGATTGGAAATCATGTCTAAAATAACTCAAATTAATTTAATTGGTTAAGAATTAAAATTACTTATAAAAAATGTATTAATAATTATGTATTTTTATTTATTTATAAGATTATATGGAGGTTTGAGAGATAATTGAATAATTCAATCAGCTAATATTAATATTAATAAATGAATTTTATAATGTATTGCAAATATGAAGGAGGAGGAGGAGGAGAGAGGATGCAGGAGGCAGTCCATTAAATGTCCCTGCCCGATTGATTATATTTAAAATTTTAGAAACAGCTCCAGCCCTCTTCACCATTCATCCCATCAGCACCCCTCTCGGTCTCCGTACGAGGAGACGGTACAGTGGCAGCCTGCTCGTGGCCCTCATTCCACGGCTGCGCCACCGCTACCAAACAAGTCTTCAAAGTTCAATTCGCCGCTTACACGCACACGCCAATTGAGGCTCGGGATTGCACAGTTGCCGGTAAATGAGGTGTAAAAAGCATCCTACTGACCTGAGTAGCACCGCGGGCGTGTGCGCCTCGTGCCTCCGAGAGCGCCTCCTGCAGCTCGTCGACGAGCAGGCCCGCGCCGATGAGGCCCGCGCCACGGCCGTGCAATCCCGCTCCTCCGAGGATCACCGGAGACACGACGTTGAGCTGGCTTTCCCCCGCTCTGTCTCTCCCTACGTTGCTCGTCGGAAATCAGAGAATCGCCACCGCCGGTCCTTCAGTACCCCGCATGTTGGCCCCACATCCAGCGAGTCCTGCAGCATGCCCGCCACGAAGAAGAAGTACAGTAAATTCTCGCTCCTCAAGAATCTGTTCGGATCCAGGTCCAGCTCCGATAAGACCGATTCAGCATCGGCTTGCTCGAATTCGGACCCTAGGATTTCTCCACCCCGCGGTCCATGCCTGGCGCCGGCTTCGTCGTACTCCTCCCCTTCCTGGCTCTCATTTCTCTCTAGCCGCCGCCAGAAGCAGCCGCCGACGGGGGATGCCAACGCTCACGCCTCCCGGATATCGAACCGTGGGATGTCTCCCGATGCAGGAGTCGAATTGGATGATCATCTCAACGACGGATTCTCGTCGGAGCCATCGCAGCAAGGACGGCTTAGGACGCCTGTCACAGCGGTGACTCCGACGTCCGTGCGCCGGAGACGGGCTGGGCACACGAAGAGCGCATCTGGATTGGCCTTCTGCCTGAGTCCCCTGGTGACGGT
This sequence comes from Sonneratia caseolaris, assembly GCA_900006705.1. Taxonomy (NCBI): domain Eukaryota; kingdom Viridiplantae; phylum Streptophyta; class Magnoliopsida; order Myrtales; family Lythraceae; genus Sonneratia; species Sonneratia caseolaris. Next base: position 101,930 of record CXYZ01010242.1, read on the forward strand.
GACTCCAAGCAGGCAGTGGAACCAGAAGGGAAGCCTGCAGCCGGAGATTGGCGTCTCCGGAGAAATTAGGGTCCCGGGGAAGCCGTACCTTCCGATGGCGGCGGCTTCCTGCGGGAACCGATCCCGCAAGCTCGCCAATATCGGCAGAGTAAGCTACAACCATCGACCGGGCTGACCGTTGACATTGACTCGTGCGACGCTCTCAGAGGCGGTGATAAATTTTCGTTCCCAAGTTGAAAGTACGCTTTTGCCCTTGCCGTTCAGATTTTTACCTTGCTGCCCGCACTCTCATGGTCACGAGTCTTTCCGGTATAGAAGACGACAAACAGAAGGAGCAGATAAACGCATGGTGTAACCTGGAACACACATATCCCTCTTTTTTTTTCTTCTTCTTCTTTTCCTTTTCCGTTATGGAACGTATGTATCCGGTTGCTGATTTCTCCTCTGTAAAGTATATGCCAATGGGCACTGAACTTTACGGTATGCGTCAACTGCTATGTTGGATCGTTTTTCCAAGTGATAATGGTCCAATTCGGATCAGGTTATAGATCATGACCGATTTGTAGCATTCAATGCACGGGTAGGAGGGTAAGGCATTTCTCATTTTTATTAGGTCCAATCTTTGTTTTTCTTCCTTGTATTATTGAATTTATTGAATACACGGGAAACACCGGTGAGAGGAAAAGGACGGAAGGGTTTCTTTTTGCTTTTTGTTTTTGTTTTAGTTTTTTCCTTTCCGAGGAGCAGGGAGATAGCTGATTAAAGATCAACGGTCGGGATGAAGAAGTGGTGGGCGCATCGGGGCCGTCCATTTCATTTACGGGGGGGAAGTGGGGAAGGGAGGATCTCGAGGAATTCCAAAGTGGGGAATCCGCGGTAGTGCGTGTGGATCCCACGCACTTAAATTGCCTCCATATTTACGAAAAATGCAAAAAAAAATCAAAAGTTTAAAAGTTTCTTAAATTATAGCTGAAAACGCAAATTAAGAAGTTCTTTTTTTTTGCTCAGTGGGAATATTAGGAATTTAGTACGCTAGTTTAGGCAAATAAATTCCTTATTATCAAATAAAATTGTAATCAATGCGATATTAAATTATAAATAAACTTTTGCAAATATTGGCATAAATTACTTCTGTGTGAGAGAGAGAGAGAGAGAGACGCTGCGTAGTCAATGCAATACACACTCTGTTCATCTGACCCCCGACATCTGCGGGTGTTAATCGAGCAACAACCGTGCTTGTTTATGCACTCGCTAGACTCAGTCGACCATTTCCCATTTATTGTTTGTTGATCTTGACGGATCGGTGCCGGAGCATTTTTTGCCGTTCCTAGGGCGGCCACGTCTGCATAAACGTCCTACTCGCAATTGTCAAGGCACGGACACGCTGTGCTCGACTCGCTTTTACATGTACGCGCGGCACACCGGCTCCGATATTCTTTCTCCTGTCCGTGCTTTTCGCTGTCTCCAGACCTCTCAACTCGGGGGTCGGACGACCGGACTGGGCCGTCGACTCAACTTGGATTCTCCTCTCTGACATTACCCATCGGAAGCTATCGAGCCCAAGGACCCTCGTCAATAGAGTGGACCATGCTGGAGGAGGGCTTGGTCCTCCTACGCGGTTTAAATCCAGGCCAGGAATGATCTGGTGGTGGGGACGTGGACGTTAAGTGGGAGAATACATCTAATTGGACCATGTCACTGTGCGGTACCAGTAACTTTATGATCCCGAATCGGATACAGTAATGACCGGGCCGGTCCCTATTCCACGGCTACCATTGATTTTAGTCTGAGGAGTCAAGGTCTATTTATGCCGTCGCTTGGCTCTGTCGCAACTACATGCATAAGGATCGCAATGGCGTGAAGTTAGGGATGGGCAATAATGCACCCGCCCCGCAAGATCCGACCTCCCTTACACCGGGTCAAACTGTCACAATTTGAAATTTTGACAAAGAACTCATTTCTTATGCTGAATAATTATTTACTTCCCCGTGTTATGATAAATTGATCAAGTTCTCGGGATTCTCCCTCGAGAAGTTCACGCGACTCTTTGGATACGTTGGGATTTTCTTGTCGGAGCATTGTTTGGGGGACCGGCTGAATTGAAGCAGGTGAGATATCGAACAGCAGCGGAAGACACTTGATGAAGTACTCGGACTGAGGATCAGACATTCTTCTTCTGTTTTGAACGACCTTACTACCCCGGTTCGAAGGGCAACCTCGTGCTCATTATTGTCGCACCGTACCTTGGCTCGTATTTGGAGCGAGACTTCATGCGTATGGGCCACATTTAGTCTTGGGTTTCATATTGTCTGGGGTTGATCTTGGATCCAGTTATTTCACTGATATCGTCGATGTCTGCTGCAAAATGTGGTAATTATTGTACGATCGGTGAATTCTCTCGGCAACCCGTACTACCATTATCTCAGACGTTTCGTCAGTTTGGTATGGGATATTTCTCTGCATGTTTATCCACGACCTAAGGGAATTCTTGCAGATGAGGAACACACACACACACACACCTTTCTAGATGGGTTATCAATTCTGAATCGTCGGAAGTTGCCTGTTGCGTGTACGCTAATCAGGGTTCTCCTTAATCATCATCATCACTCAAGTTTATTAAGGAAGATTGGACGCATGCTAATCCATGTTGGTCTGATGGAGGAGTTCATTTGCCAAAGGTGGTCGTGTGGTGTGGAAGCATGAGGATAGCTCTCAGTGATCAAATGCCTGTATTTTCTCGATAACACTCGAGAAATTTCGGGGACAAAATTTCTGTTGATGGGAGAGAATTGTAAGCCCATTAGTTTACATGGGCCTAAGCCCAGTGGAGCCCATTACAATCCACCAGCTAATCGTACTTTTGTGCTCTCCTTTTGCCACGTCCCCCCTCCTCCTTTTGACCTATTATAAACTTTTTTTTTTTTAGTTATCTCGTTCATAAATTTATATGATATTGTAATTTAAATATTATTTAAAATAAAAATTATTAATATAATTATTATATTAAATAAANAAATAAAATATGTATATTATAATAAATTTTTATTTTAAGTTGACCAATTTTTCTATTGATTCAATTGGATTTACTGATTGGACTAGGAATTAACTGGTTCAATCGAAATTAACACAATTAAAATTAGAATTTGATTTTTTATAGAAACCGAATTGAGTAAATGACATCTTCCCGGTCAAACCGCCTCTCACAATTGTTAGTGTCCACCAGGTTTCAATCTCATTCTTTTCACATTCACATTCACATTAGGTCTCAAATTAAAATTTGCAAAATGATGGAAGTCCTGGAATATCGACTCGAGTGCTGTACTCTTTTTAAATTTCCCTCTACCCAAAAGAAAACTTTATCTAATTAATTTAATAATTATTCATTATTGAAAATTAATTCCAAAAAAAAGGGAATTGGCACGTGCGCATCGCGTGATCTCTGCTCTCTCTCGATGGGGGTCGAGAGGGTTGCTTTCTGCAGGTCAGCCAGTGTTGTGCGTGGAGTGGGGGAGAGATGGCGATGAGGTCTGCGATTCTTCGCCACATTAGGGTCCCCGTAGCATCCCAAGCGCTTACAGGGCTCAAGTCCCGGGAATGGAACCTCTCCGGTGGCGCTCTGGTAAGGCTCATGTCCTCCCATGACGAGCATCTCACCAAGGCGGAAGTCATCGAGAGAGTCCTTTCCGTCGTCAGGAGCTTCCCCAAAATCGATCCCTCCACGGTTCGTTACTTGTGACTCTACCCTCTCCGATTCCGCTATTTCTACACTCTCCGATCTCCTTCTGGGAAATTGCTGTCAGATCGTTGCTCTTGTAATCAATGATGCAATTATCTTTCAGGGAAAAAAAATACGTAATCAATGAAGCAATTTGCGAGTTTCTTTTTTTCTTTATGGTTGAAGCATTGCTGTTGACTGTGCCACTTCCAGGTCATACTTCCAATCAGCTGTTGCTTGAAATCCGTCATTTAACTTTCTTTAGCTTCGATGAGCTAGAGTTGCCCTTCATTTTGAGCTTAATAAATTACTGATTGTTTGTATGTTCCATTCAATTAAAATCCACGAGCCAAAGACGAATGCTTTGCCGAATGAACGCGCAAAGTATATGCATTGCTTCAATTGCTGAAACTGAGGTAAAAATGTTTTGTGGGATGTGTGAGATCTCAATAGGTTTCTAGGCTGATGCCCGATAGACGAGCGCATTTTCTCGACTGTTAGCATGAATAAGGGCATTTAGACATTAGGTTTTGCTCTCAGGTGGTTGAGACAATTGCTGAGTTGCAATAATTTTCACTTTTTTTAGTATACGCAGTTACAGGACTATAGCATTCAGAAAGGGCTAATATCATGTGATTCTATTCCTTTAAAAGCTCTTCTAGCCGTTTCCCTCAAAAACCCTTCTATTGCTTTTCCTTCAAGCAATAAATTTTAATTATATTTAGCAGAAAAGAAGCTTCTTGTGCTAGGCTCAGAAATTTTTCAGATGAGCAGCGAAACTCATAGACTAGAGTCTACTTCCATGATGATAACAGGCAGTAGCCTTTTATATACACTAATATGAGCCAAGGCTGTACTAGTATGACCTTTATATAAGATGAGATATCGTGATCATGCATTCAGTCATATATTCTTTACTAATCACATTGTAAGCATTCCAAATTCTAGTTACAATAACTTGAATAAAAAGAGGATTGGACAAGATAATCGTGGGGTCATTAATTGCTCTGCTAATTTTTCTTATCAAATTGTTGGTGCTATAAGTTCTTATTCTTTTGTTTCCTTGATGAGCCAATATTCTGAAATATACTGGAAACAGTCCTGTATGTATCTCTATGAAAGGTAAGGCAGATTGAAATTGATGAAAGCTTTGCAATCTTATATACTGGTATAAATATGGAGAGGAACTGGGCATTAGGAAGTTGGTTCTTTGTCCTCAATTATGCCTTTGATTTTGGATGTTCATATACTTGTTTGTTGGATGCATTCCTATGTTTTTTAACAAAAAAATTGTGGAGGGTAACTGCAAAATCAGCACACCGCGACTTTTATTAGAAGCTTCTCTTTTGCATGTTGATTGTAGAATGATTTCAGACTTTCAGCAGAAGAAGCTTAATAGGTTTCTATGTGAGGGTTGCACATTTGGGACGGGTACTTTTGGTGAAATATTATCCTCCATATTACCGTGAAAGGCTGATAACATGAATCCCAGTGAAGATTGTCTTAAAGTGCTGAGAAACAAGCTTTTCTCATAGACTCATAATTCTTAACTTGTCTCTGTTGTTTTAACTCTGGTGCATTTCATCCATCCTTGAAAGCGGATGTGATAGGAGAAAGAACTTCTTACAACAAAATAGACAGTTGTTATTAGGTTGTTGCTGTAAAATTATATGGAATGTGTTGAAAGAATCGATATCATTCTTCCATTAAAAAACGTACGCCCTCTAAACAGTGCCTCTTCTTCTCTCGTGCTTACTGGCATCATCCAAACAGGAGAGACTGCCCTTCCTTTCTGCTTCATTCCCTTCACTCCTTCTCTTCTCATTTCCTCCTCTCCCTCATCAAAGTGGACCGGCACAATTTTCTTAGCTGGCTCTTGGATGTGAAACTATACTGATGATGATATTAATATGAATGAAAAGCGATTTGCTGACTATTTACTTATCTAAAAAGAAGGTGATAGGATTTAAAACAGCTTATTCTTACTTGATGCTGTGGAAAACTTGAAGTATCCCTCTCTCCAGACATTTAAATGAATTGATAATGATTTCTCTGTTATATTTGAACACAAAATAGTCATTCAGGTCCTAATTGGTTCCTCATGAGGTATATATCCTATGTAGTTCTATTCATTTGGAACTTTTAGAAGCTCGAGCTCCCTGTGTTTGACTAGGATGATTTTACTCTTCACTATTATGCAGGTGACGCCGGATGTACATTTTCAAAAGGATCTGGGTTTAGATAGTTTGGATAACGTGGAGATCGTTATGGCTCTGGAGGAGGAGTTCAAGCTTGAGATTCCTGATTTAGAGGCTGACAAGATCGATTCCACCCGACTTGCTATCGAGTACATCTATAGCCATCCGATGGCCGGTTAAGTTGGCCCGAGATCTTTCTGCTGATCAGTGTCTATTCCAAAAATGGAGATGCTGAACTCCCTTTTATTGATATGCTCTTGTTGCTTTGTGGCTTGACATTTCTGTACCCGGGACAAGAAATAATTGAGATCACCGTCTGAAAGAAAGATTGAATGAATGCTTGAAAATGCTCGGTTAGCCCTAGATCTTTCTGCTGCACACCAGTGTCACGGCGTCAAGAAATCCATCTAGTAACAGCAACTATCACTAGGTACAACATAACAACAAGTTAACAGCACAAATTACACAGAGCATACTAAACTCAGACAGTCTCCTGCCCAGAGCATTATTACACGGGAAATGGTAATGGATGGTTGGATCTGCTGCTTACTACAGCATTAACTTAAATTTCGGACTTGACAGCCAGGGGAAGATCACTCGCACCACAGATCCTACCCTGGAATGGAGGAGGAATGTCACCTCTGAGGATCTGTACATGGAACTTCAATTGCCTCTGCCGTGCAGACCATCAGCTCGAAAATGCAGGCATCCCCGATGTCGAGTGATTCCGCACTCATCATCCCAATGGGAGGACTCGAGTTCGAGTCCCACCTGCAGCGGGGAGCTCTTAACCCCTTAAATGGACCAACTCGAGACGATCCGGATTAATCAGCTTGACAAAGTCCAACTTGATACCGGCGGTTTATACCAAAAAAAAAAAAAAGAAGAAGGGCTTCCCATAAAGAGGTCGGATCTGATCATCATCTCCTCGCGCTTCGGACATGTTATGTTATCAGGAAGTCGAGCACCTTCTACTGCCTCTCGAAGAGGTCAAATCATAGTTTTTAAAACCGGACCGGGCCGGGAACCGGTGTAGGCATGAGTTCATGGGTCAGACCGGGGGTTCAATGGGTTAAACCGTATGTTTAAAAAATAATATTAATAATATAATATTACTAATAAATTTACATAATATCATAATTTGAATATAATTTATAACAAAAATCATTAATATAACCATTATATTAAACAAAAGTTTAATATAAAATGTAAATATAAGTTTAGTAAAATAAAAT
>CXYZ01010242.1:109212-195493 GCA_900006705.1 Sonneratia caseolaris
AACCGGCCGGCCCGGTCCGGTTTTTAAAAACTATGGGTCAAATGAATTAGATCATTCCACGTCCGGATACTCCGTTTCCGGTACACATGGAGGAGTAATATCAGTTATCAAATCCATCGAAAACACTGGTTTGTAGCCTGAATGAAAATCTGACAGAACTAGACAGCAAACCACAAGCCAAATCCCGCCCGTTCTGGTTGCCTATTCCCTGCTCTTTGTCCCACGAGACCATGTCTATAGAGGCTTTATGATTTGATGGGAAAAAGCTTACCCCTTTGATGATGAGGAGCCTTCCACGATCCAGCCAGCTGGGCGTTCAATCAGCCCACTTCAAGCAGAACTGTACTACTACGGGGGCAGAGGATAGTGTCACCTGTGTCCATATATATATATATATATATATATACACACAGATTTATTGTAGGTCCACATTTCAAATTTTCTAGTTGGCACTGACCTACATATAACCTTTTTTTTCTTCTATGTTATATGTGTTTCAAAGTCACAATCAAAAGGAAGTTCAGGACATCAATCAAACCGCTCCTATCAATCAGTAGGGAGAGAAAGCAGATCTGCTCATTTCCTTCGTCTCTGCTCCGCAGTGTCGGCCAATCCATCCCCGTGAACTTTCCGAGAAACAACAACAAGATTTTCTTCTCTGTGCCGAGCCTGTACTACACACCATGTCATCGGCAGGAGCCGCAGGTTTCGTGCAAGGCAACATTTCTTCAGAGTTCTTCTGGCCTCACCCAGCAGTTGCCCGGTTCGTGTAACTAACTGTACGACGATGGCGCAGAAAATTGAAAAGCCAAGCCTTTCCTCTCCCCACGTGGATCCAAGCCCATATATGTATGTGGAGGGGGCCTTGCTAGCTAGGAAAGTAGAAGAGAATCGAAGCTAATTTAGCGCAACCTTCTCAACGGGGAGAACACAGGAATGAGGACAGGCTCTGAGTCTGGACCTCAAGTCGAGACGAGACTACCGATGATAATAAATATGTAAGGAAAAGAATAAATAGGCGAAAGAAAAATGATTTTTTTTTTTAAAGATTTAATCTTGAAATCTCTTAATTTGACAATTAGAAGGGTGCCACACCGAGCTCTTCTGGAAAAAGAATAATGAACCATTGACAAAAATCGAGGGGAGAAACCGGTTTAATAAATTATTTTAGAAGGGAATCCGAAGTGAATCAATCAGTTTCTGCCGGTCTTCGTTCTTCGCCTCAAATTCTCTTGTGGGTCTTAGAAACGCCAGAGGCGATGGTCATGGAAGCAAAAGCTTCCCTTCAACGATGAGGACGAAGGCATAGGCTCCCTTTCTACTGCAGTTGTCCGCCCCAAAGGTCCTCACCGGTCAGTTGATTCGTATTCCATTTTTCTGCGCCTTGCTTCATCTTACTAATTCAGCTCCGGTTAAATGACCGCATCCAGTTATGGTCTTGCAGATGATGCATTGTTCTTGGATCTTTTAGAACAGAGTAAAAGAGGTCGTTCAAACCATATAGTTTTTGTCTTTTTGGGTACGAACTTGTCACCGTCAAGAGAGATTATTGGATGCTCTGACAAGTTGTCAGTGTTAGTATTTGCCCAAATGCATTATGAATGGACATGAGCTTTCTTTGGGGTGAAGCGGCAGTTCTAAAATTATAGCAGAACAGAATTTTGGTTGTTGAATCATGACATACCTATCTGAATCGGTTTACTCCGACTATTGTAACTTAATATGAGATTTTGGGGAATTTTTGCTTCAAGAAATCTCAATTGGTACCTTCTGTAAAGGTGAAGCCACATTGTTTGGAAACACAGAAATGGGATGTCCTGCACTATGAGTTGTCTTAGCTAGTCTGGACCCCTTCATGATCCTATATGATCATAGAGATGGATGGACCTAGGAAATTGTAGCAAAGGAGCCAGTTTTAATGGGAACAAACAGGAGAGCGAAATGTCGAGTCTCAATCAAGGGAATGAAATGTAGGAGGTACTTGTGGACATGATCAAGAAAGAGTAACAAAGATGACATTTTTTTTATTAAAAACTATGGGGGATTTATCCCCATGGTCCATTTTTCATTGTGAGCTGTTGCACCATGTTGAACAAGCTATAGGATGCAAGTTATGAAACTAAGATGAAATGATATGCTTTTATTTTGTCTTTGAGGTTAATAAAGCTGATGAACAATGTGAAGAACCACGGAAACAGACAATATTGAAGTACCCAATTATATTTCTTACATGCAGCAAACATGTCCTAGAATGTCACTGTTAGTTAAGTATCATATCATATTGGCAGTATTTTATTTTCCCATTGCACCAAGTCTTTTCATGCAAATCATGAAGCCCCTCAGAGTCATGATTAACTTGTTAAAGGAAACATCACATACCAGTGATTTTCACTAAACTGATTACCTGGCCTTATAGGGCCAAGACAGGATGTAAGCAAAACCATATATGCAGGATTCAGATAATATTTATGTTGAGGTTTGCTGTCTAGTTATATTAGATCTTTATTCAAGCTACAGAAAATATTGATGTATGTGATATTGCCCCATGTAAACTTGGACTGAGCATATGACATGTGGAATGAACTAATTCATATGACTTGTCCTAAAGGTAGTATGGGTCCTTAACTTATGGGAAACATAAGATGTTTGAAATGCCACAAGATGATGAGATTCAACCTCTTTCCGGGAAACCCTTCTTCAACGTCATCATTTCCCCGTCCCACATCAAGCCAAGATATAATATGGTCTTTTTCCCACTCTTTTAAGTTACTATATTTCCTTTCTCATTGTTTGTCCTTACATAAATAACTTTAATGTCTTTCATAATTTTCATTTGATGCCGTTCCACTTCATGTGCAGTTCTTACCAGCCAAAATTTATGGCTTTATTCCTCGCAAGGAGATATCTGCTGTTCTCATGTGTAATGGCAAGGAGTGGGAGATGGTATGTTATGGAAGTCAAATGAAGGGTAAAAGACTCAACAACCAGTGGAAGCATTTCGTGGATGATAATGTTCTCAAGGTCGGAGATGCATGTGTCTTTGAGCTGATGGTTTGCACGACAGAGCAGTTGAAATTCCGTGTACAAATTCTCAGAGGTGACATACCTGTTGCATTGCAAGCTAGAATACGCGGTGCAAGTAGTGATAATCCTCTGGTTATTGAGTAGGAAATTAAATCCATATATAGTAGCTGCTCTAATTGTCTGGTACTTTTTCCATGTCATGTTGAAGGTTGTTTTGAGTTTGGTATACTTTGTGCATGTGCTGGTAACCTATGGGCTATAGTTATGGTGTACCTCGTAAACCATCTGTTCATGATTATTGTTGCTGGATGAATGGCTTGATGCAGGCCATCATGACCAGAAATTATCATGCACCGATCATTAAAGTGAGAAGAAACTCATAAAGTTACAAGGACCTTAGTTGTTATAGGTAACTTTCAGCAGTTCGATGTAACTGGTTATTTTTGCTGGTTCCTAGAGGTGGCAACTTCCAATTGAGTTAACTGTAGATGGTGCATGAAGTCTATCCTCTGCTTCAAATGTTAAGCTTTGGCTGTCTCGGGGAAATTCCGATTGAATATTGGATGCCAATGTGTGGAGAGAGTTTGAGGACATCCCTATGTAAGTGGCACTCTTTCACGATTCAGTTTTATCTCTGTTCTTCCTTTTCTTGTTTTTTTTTTTTTTGGCTCTGCAAGGAACTGTGGGTAAATGGTAAGATCTCATAATGGGGGAAATTGGCTCATTTGCCTCGATTAATTACTCCGTGCTGATTGAACCTTAAATAGTTTGGATGGCGTGACACCAGCAAGAGCTGAGTGACTTTGGTACGGCTTTAGGAGCTGCAAGTGACCAATTAATTTGTTCTGCTGTGAAGGCTATTATGCATCACTGATGGGCAATTTTGGTACCAGAGAACAGCTTCATGCGGAGGGGATATTTAGCTCTTCTTTCTTCGCGACGTTTAGCTCTCTCTTGTATGCATTACTTTACTTGCAGTAATCCCAGGAGAGGAAATCATAACGTAACCGCTTATGGTGTTCTGATTTTAGTTCAGATAATTCATTTTTTTTCGCTCTAAATCCTTACAAAATGCACCCATGCCGAGCTGAAATGCTCTGCCTTTTGGCAGTTCTTTGGTCTAACGAAAAGTAGTAATATACGTTAAACGGGAAGCGTGCGTGCGTGCGAGCCTGGTGAATTGATTCCATGTCTCTATCAAGAATACACATATCCGTCTGACACATATCTTGACCGAACTGAATTGCTTCCGTCTCATCGTGGTCTCGTGGAGGCGAGCACCTACGCTGACAATCCAAATCAGAGGTTGGGCTCATCGAATGGACATCGATCGCAGTAGAGTTTGAAGCATCTATTGACATTTTCTGTGCCATCTTGTACCTTAGGACATTCTTGCAGCTAGATGATTTTGCAGTCACCCAAGAGATTTGCCGTTAAGACATCATATATATATATCTTTCCTTCAGGCAACCATACTAAGGATACGAAGAGCCCAGCAACGGATGGATCCCAGCCAATAGTTTCTCCATGCTACAACTGGTGGGAGACAAAGCCCTTTTACCTCTGCCTAATGACCGACCCTGTTTCAAAATTTTGTACACTTTTTAACGGTCCAAAATCCCCGACAGCATTGCCATTAGTCAAAATATGGTTAACATGCTAGACAAGTTTTGAATGATCTTGCAGAGCCCCATGTAATTGTTTTAGTTTTGGGCTGAATAATATTTTGCTAATTAGTTGTGCAGTGGCAGTGACAGATATCATAGAATAAATTCATCGTTATAAGAAAAAAAAAAAGAGAAAAAACAAAGCTATTCCACTGAAACTCAGTTTATATATATATATATATAGAGGATATTTATGTATTTACTTTATCCCTACTCGTCAAGATGAGGAAGAGGGAGTGGACTGTACTATGAAACTTTTTGACAGTATACCGCATATTCTTGACTAGGAGGATGCCAGCCCTATTGCCTTATTCTGCAAGTTGAACCGAAAAGGAAGGCCGAGTAGCCATGAACTCATCTTAGCTCCTAGAAGATTGAAATCAAATGTTACAAGTCCAACGAGCACATGTAACACAACTAGCTTATCTTTTATTACCATATTAGCCGCAAGTAAAGTCAAAACAAAAAATCAGCTTGCTTTCGATCCTCCCCCTCTTCAAAGAATAAGGGTGAAAACAAAGGAAAGCCCCACTATAATATTTCCAGGCTCATCTTCAAGCAAGTTCCTCATCTACATGTTTTTCTTTTGCAGTCACCTCGGTAGGAGTAAACAGCCGGAAAGAAGGGAGAATTCGAATAATGGCACTGACTTGATCTGTTTCAAGCAGACTGGGGATGGCTCTCAGTGTCTAGCGAGAAGTCTAACTGTTGAAAGTGTCCACTTGTTATGAATCAGACGATTGGAATAGGAAGATTGTCGCCGTTACTTTTGTACTGCATTTGCTTCTGAACTGCCTTCACTGCTGCAACTCTGGCTGCATTGGCAGATCTGTTAGCTGCTGCAACCGCCCGATTCACCCTCTCATCCACTCTTGCAACATCATAGGCTCTCTCTGCTGCCAGTCTTGCTTCCTGATTACCATCAAGATAAAGTGCAAATGTGTCAGAAAACAATTCCTTTCATCATAATTCTCTATCCAAAGGAAAAGGCAATTGTACAAGCATGCACTCTGCCATGATAAAGTGCTAGTTTTGGAACATGAAGTATCTTCTTAATGGGCTGACCATTCTGTTTGCAGGAATCTTGGAAAAGCTTTAAGTTTTCTCTTCTTCAATGACAAGTGATGAAAATCAAAACATAGTCTCTTATTTGCACTTTTATAAGGTAGAACTGTAGTTCAATGGAACATCAAATAAATAGCAACCATACACCAATTTGTTAAATTATTATTCACACTTCAACAATATTAAAGTACGGAGCTGCAAAGTTTGCCTAATGTTTGTAAGAGTATGTAGGGTCCTCAGGAGCTGACATTAAGATTTTTTTTTTCTGTTTCTCCATTTAAAAAAATAGATTACAAGGGAAAAATAATCACTGGACAGCCAGGTGGGCGACACAAGATATTGGATTACAGAGCATCTGGTTAAGTTGAGCCTAGCTCATAATTTGCGTCTTTTGAAAAGCAGAGAAAAGCCATCTTCTACATGATCAAACAGAGGATCATAAATCCCCTAACAAACAAAATATGTTTTTTCATTGTAGCTTCCTGTGTAAACTAGATTCAGTATCTAGCATTAGAATATAATCTAAAGGAATAAGAAATTACCTGTACTACATTCAGAACCTTGGAATGATAAACTGCAACAGGAGATACAGGAGGAGTTGTGTTCTGAGTGCTTGGAACATCAAGAATCCCATTCTGCCAGTGACCTGACTGTGTTTCCCCATTCCTAAATGTGTACATCCCAAGGCCTTGTCTTCTTCCCTCATGCCAAGCTCCCTCATACCAATGACCGTTTGCAAAACTGTACACCCCAAATCCATGCATCTTGTCTGCAAAATATTCTCCTGCATATTTATCTCCATTTCTGCAGGGAAAGAAACTCAGTAAGTAATTAGATCAACTTAGGAAATAAATTATTATCTGTCAAGCAAACAGGTGACTTTCAATTAGAGAACCATCAAATATTCACGAAAATTCTCCTAAATATTCATCCGATCATGCATGTCAAACATATGGAGCAATCAAATAAAGCTGCCATTGCACTTTCAAGAAAGAAATAACTACAGGTTAGTTTCTCTAAGCTTAGGTTCTCTTAACAAAGATAAATACCAAATTTATCCAACACAAACACCGATAAGAATCCGATTTTCTCAACAGTGGCCAATTTCCAGGATAAAGGAGAAATGAATAAGAAACTTCCATGTTAGCTATATACAATACATATCGCCAAGGAGAAGACAACCACAGTAGAGGGGAAAAATGAAAAGACATCTTAAGAATGACAAGTGCAAGATTGAATATTGCATCAAATACCAATGACCACATTCCCATTTATATCTCTTAAGCATTTTGTAACATGGACATTAATGACCAATTGAAAACATTTCCTAGACTATTTTTAGCATGCACAGTGAAATTTCCATCAAAAGCAATGAAGCAACCATTAATCTAACATAAGATAATATATTATTTGCCGCATAAACTAGCCCTAAACAAACACAATTTTCATAGAGCAATCTGCTTAGGAGAACTTTTCCTGATGACCCAAATCCAAAATAATCAAACCAAAAGCAACGCAAATAGATTTCTTATATCTAGGCAACCCATTAAATTGACAAGGTCAGCCTTCTACAACAATTAGCATGTCCAAGCAAGACCCATTCTGAAACATCAAAGCATCACCCTAGAGTTCAATCAGCAATAAACAAGGAACAGCTACGAGGGTGGAATATTGTCATTCTTACTCAGTCTAGTTCCATATTTTAGATTCAAAAGATCAATACAATCGAAGAGATCTTCAGTAAGATGTGGAGTCACCAAACAAAACTAAAACTTCTGAAAAAGATCAATGGGAACAACCTAGCACCACATTGATCAATAGCAAAGGTCACAGATTCAAAAGGGATCTGAAAGCTACCGTTCAAATAAAAAAAAGGAAGGTTCCTATCTTTAGAATAAAAATGACTGTGCCTAGAAAAGGATAATCCATACATTCTATAATTTCATATAGAAGATTCAACAGTAATCAATTATTGGCTTTCAGCATTAGACAAAATGTCTAATCAGTAATTCAGATCCTGATAAAATTCACAATCATAAAGAAAATGACCTGCATCGAAATTAATCCCAAACCTATACAATTACAGTCATCAGGAAACCTTAACAAATCTCCATTTATTTGACCTCTCCAACCCTCCAAAAAAAAATGATTGATTAGTACAATGTGGACGCTTATAGCCTGAAAAGAACAAACTGGCCATAAGACATCATGGACAGGAGAAAGCTCAAAATTGCAAATAAAATGCTTGCCAGGCAAACATGACATCTTCAAAGCTCGGTGTATCTAATCTACGCCAAAAGTGCAATGGCAGCTAAACTGCTATCAGAGAAAGAAATGCGTTAGCGGGATTTTACTTTGCGAAATTACCTGAAATGGTAATGGCCAAGCCCGTGTTTTACACCCCACTTGAATTCCCCAACATATCTGCTCCCATCTTCACAGGTATGAACTCCACATCCATGGCTCTGCCCATTTGACCACTCCCCAGCATAAACGTCCCCAGTGTAAAACCTGTATACGCCATAGCCATGCCTAAGACCCATTCTGTACTGGCCCCGATATCTACTTCCTCTAGCCCACGTCTCCACCCCATATCCATCATACTTCCCATCTATCCAATCGCCCTCATACCTCCCGCTCATGTAATAGTAATAGACACCACTTCCCGAGCACTTGCCTTTGTGAAACTCCCCCTCATACACATCACCGTTGCTGTAGACCTGGACCCAGCACCCCGAATTCACCCTCTTCTCCAGTTTTGGGCGGGAACCAATGGACCAGAACACCGGAAAGGGCCGCCCAGTGATCGAATTAGAGGCTTTGAGCTTGATGGGGAATGAGCGGGCAAAGAACAGGCGTATTGAGGGGAGCCGAGGGATGGCAAGGTTGAGGGAAAAGAGGAGGGCAGCGGAAAAAGCAAATGCAGAGAGAAAATCGAGGAGGAAAGAGTGTATCGGGTGGGAAACCAGGAAGTAGAAAAACGGGAGGGAGAGGAGGAGGATGAGGCGCAGATGAGCGCGGAGCCGGCGTATCTGCTTGAGGCGTCGGACGAGGCGGAAGGCCGATGACTTAGCGGCGACCACCACAGAGAGTGGCAGAAAGGGGGCCTTGTGGGGCTTGTGATCGGGCGGGGAATGATGGAGGCGGTAGAGGGTGGGGGACTTGGAGAGAGAAGAAGGTGTCTGGGTCAGAAGGGGACGCTTGTAGGGCGTCGACGGAGGTGCAATCGGGTCATTCTGCACATGAATCGCATAGTGCTCGTGAAGTTGGTGGAGGGAGTTTGGCGAGTCGGGGAAGTTTGGGTTGGGGCTCAGCTTCTGGTGATGGTGCTCATGCGGCTGAGCAGGCGGCGACGGGTGCTGCTGCTGGTGGTGATGGAGGAGGAATTGCTTGGCAGGGTAGGAGGAGGGGATGGGATTGAAATCGGAAGAGACGCCGCTGCTTTCTTTTCCGATCTGTACCTCTGATTTCTTCTGATGCATTTACATAAACAAAAGCCCAAAGAAATAATTGTCTTGCTCCTAACCGAATTGAAATAAAATCTCAGTCTGTAGCTGTCTTCTTCTTCTTCTTCTTCTCCTACATCTTCTCATCGACCCACCTTAGTTCTGATACCCGATTGCGGCTCTGGATCGTTTCTTCCTCGAAATTCGATCGACATGGATAGAGATAGGCTTCCCATCCTGGGACAATGAGCTTATCGGGTGTTTTCTAAATCAATCGGAAGGACTGTATATAATAAGTGGGAGAAGGGGAGGAGAAGAGGGTATGTCGGGAGACTGGTGATGATGAAGCGGAGACACGAGGAGGAGGAAGAGGAAGAGGGAGGATGAGAAGGATGGCGCTTGCCTTGCGTTGAGTTTTATGGTGATCGCGAAGAGATCGACTTTGAAAATTAGGAAACCAGAGGGGAAGGGAGAGAGAGTCTCTCTGCTTTTGATGACTGAGATGGAAATAAGATGAGAGAGACGAGAAGAGAGAGAGAGAGAGGATGAAATTTTAAATTAAATTGAAAATTAAAGCGCTAATCAGAAACATCAGCCTGGCGATTCTGCCCCTCCGGAGTTCGTGCTATTTTCCTCCTATACCACTTCCCTTTTCTAGAATCTTTTTTCCTTTTAATTTTATAATCACTCCGACCTCGTTTCATGCATTTTCTCCATCATAATGAAAATTAATTAATCCACCTCCTTTTCACCTATGGTTTGTCTATCAAGTTAAATAATGAAAAAAAAATCAACTTTGAACTCCCTCTCCTCCCTAAAAAATAGATCAATTGATTAAGTTATATGCAGCACACCGGGGCTGCACTGCGTTCAAAATCTTGGGCGCTAAGTCTCTGAAGGTCGCGTGATATCACTCGCCTCTTTAGTTGACAAACTTGACGGCCACAAACATTTTTTTTATAACGTTACATATTCAAACATATGTATGGATAGCTGGTCGACGCGTGAGCCTGAAGGGCTACCCTTCCCTGTAAAAAAAAATTCCGGGAAAACGATCGGAGCTTCGTGTGGCGTCGTGGAGAATTTCGATACTTCAACCATTTTTAATGAGTAATCCGGTTTCGGTGCGAGGATGCAACGCTGAATCTCTGCCCACCTGAGCGAGAAAAGATTAAGTTAATAACTACTCAATTACTAGCGAGGGATGGAGTTGGCGAGGGTGATGATGCAATGGGATGACCGAGTTCCAGAAAGCACACACACACACAGACACACAAAAATACAAAGGGGGAGAAAACTTCCATGGAGTATATTATTTGCTCGAGAAGTTGCAGATTATACCCTAATGACTCCCGATTACACGGGGCCTGATGGTCGACTCTGTGCCGCGAGGGTGAGGATTTATGCGATCGGCACGGGTTACGTATGGGGATGGCCGAGTCTGCCGACCGGCGGAAACTCCGGTCCGATGGCCGCACGGCGCGGTCTCCGTCGCCTGATTGGTGGCTCTGTGGTGCGAAAAGATAGAGGGAGGAAGATGAGTTTAAGCGGCTCAGGCTCGGGAATTATCGCCAACCAAAAGCGACATTTTCCCTTCGTCATATTAAATATTTCCCTCCTTAATAAATTATGTAAAATTACAGTGAACGATGGGCGAATACTCGGGAGCCAACATCGAGGTCCCGACGGTTCCCGGTTCAACCGATTCGTATAGAATCGAATTGATATAAGAAACCAACTTGGGATTTGAACGGTCCAAATAAATGATTTAATGATCGAATTTCAGATCGTAAGAGTTAAAAAAAATTTCTTAAAGATTTTAATTCAACTGTGATGGTGTGAATAAAAATAATCAGTGCAACGGAGGGAAGTGGGAGTCGGAATCTGAGGCTCTGTCATTGTCGATTGGACAAATGTATCTTCCGGATAGGTAAGAGACGTGTTTATCGAAATTGGGAGCAGCGGAGGCACTGTCGAGTTGACTGAATGGGAGGGAAGTCCAAACTCAGAGACGATTGGGGCCGGAATCGTGGGTCCCCGAACCTCTGATCCAAACCCAATTCATTTATCTCTCGAATTGATGGGTGAATAGTTGATTGAACTGGGGACGGTAGCTGGCCGGTGTCGGGGATCTCACCGCTCCAAAATTTAGACGATTATTAGCCTTCGATTGATTTGATTTGGTGAAAATCTGTTTAATCAAAAGGAGGTGGATGTCGTAATCGAGGTCCTGGCTGCCCTTAATTTGGCAGATTCATCTCCTTCCTCTCCTGTCCTGCCCATCCGACACCCGCTCCGTCATTGAAGTCACCCGTGAACACTCAACCAAGTCTTCCACGGTCTAGGCTGCGTCTTCTCAAAGCCATGCAATTTCGTCAGTCACCGAATCAAGTTTCAGCAAAACTACGCAGAATGCATTAAGAAAGCAACCGTATCAGAGGCATGATATCGATTCCTGTTGAGGATTTTCATGTATAAGCCAAGACCTTGATTCATATGTGTTATGCACACAGCTTGCGTCTGCGCATCATCTTTCAATGAAAAGAGAGAAGAAGAGACCGAATGGAGCAACCGGATCACGGCCGCAAAAGGTTTTCAGAGCTTTAGTCCCATGAACATTGTATTAACACGAAGCAAATGCACAAAGTGTCGCGTCCCACGTAAATTAGGGCATGTCCAACAATCTTCACACAGAATAGAAACCAAAAAGGATAAGTAAAAACATTATTAGAGATGAACAAACGTAAGACCTATCTTAGAAAGCAACATCCCCCTCCATAGAGAAAACCCAAATATTACACTTGCAGAGAGTCATTGCCATAAAATCTTTGAATATGGAGGAGTTTGACTTTGCCCGTGAGACCCATCATTGATCTGGTTCAAGCAAGATCGAAGAGATGAGTACCACAACTGACATGAATGGATGGATCCCAATGAGTCATGGATCTTGTGAGGCTATCATGAGAACTCCCAAAAGAGACATCAAACTTCACTCACTGTGTCATGGCTTGTGTATCTTAAAACCATAAACTCGGGGAGTATAGCTTTGAGCTGCTCTCTGAGGCTTGAAGTGCCCGTATGTCATCAGGAGCAAGTGCGGGAATGTTGTTCCGAAATATGCCCCATCAATATCTTCTTTAGTCAAGGTATTGTAGAGCAGATAAGAATTCGGGCACGAATCAAATAAAAATGAGAATGATGCATTCAAGTTGACTCTGCCAAAATAGAGGATTTAATTTTTTTTAAGTCCTGCAGCTTCATAAACGGGCAATCCTCCAATCTAGTCCACTGACCAATTTACTTGAGATGAATGGATAAATGCGCTTGTGCGATGTGATAGGCAGTAAGTAAGAATTAAAATTTGACAAAGGATACTGCCTTGGTACTTGGACCTGGGGTAATAAATGTCCTCACATTTAGGGCAGTATATCTTTACTGTACTAGAGCGGGGAATGTCTGATTGACCTACTGGAAGGCAAGGTTGGCCACAGCAATATACTCTAGGGCATCTACCAAACTCATAATTTTTGTACTTCTCCAACTGTATACATGTCACAGCATCTTTAATGACCAAGAGTACAAAAAGCTACACCAAAAAGTTAGAACATGGAAATGGACTCTGAATGCCAAATATCTTACCATTGTAGCCATCCCCTTGCTTGTTAATATGTATCTAACATGAATTAAGCCGTAGAGCATCTCTGCAGCTGATTCAACCAGTTCATTTTGTTCTTCAGTGAACATATCGCCTGTGTATCATAATGAATAAAGAATCTTAGCACATACACATTTGGTAGAATGAAAGTCAGTGCACCAATGCATTTTATACACCCAATTCAATCACCAGTTAATATGTAAACAAAGATTTTAACCAGGCATCCTTTTCCAGTTCCCCCCTAAATAAAGAAGAAACTTCATTTTAATTGAACAAATGAAAAGTGCATTTTTTTCTAGTTAATGAACAACAAGGCAAGCCCTTGCAGAGAACACAAGCATCGGAAAGACAAAATGCAATAGCACCAAGACCACTTCAGCCAATCACAAGAGACCTGAAGTGCACCAGTATCACAGGACCAGGGAAGAAAGCAACTTATCTTTGTAAGAATAGAGATATACACTTACCATGAGAAGATTCAACATCAAGAATTAAATCAAGAGCAAAATCATAATATGGAACTTGAGAACTCAATCCGCAGAGATTGAAATCATCTTGGATGTATTCATCATCCACTTCACAGAAGAACTCATTCCCTCTCAAATTGCAAAACCATGAGATCCATGATGTGTCATCTGCATCAGAACCACTGACATCCGACCCTTCACTATCTGTGTCAGATTCCTCTGCAATCAACACAAAGGGGCTGATTAATTGAAAAGGATGATGGAAGGAAACACTACGTACACACAAGCTAAACTAATTCCTGATTATTTCCAATGCCCAACTGATTTTTCATGTTATTTTCAAGACCAGTTAGGACTGTCTGAAATGCTCATGACAACAGATTTAAATCCAATTATGCCTATAGCATAACTGAGAATTTCAATGCCATAAAGTTTTACAAACAAAACTTGACACACAAGACCACCATGACCAAAATGCTAATGACAACAGATTTAAATCCAATTATGCCTATAACATAACAGAGAATTTCAATGCCATAAAATTTTATAAAGAAAACTCGACACACAAGACCACCATGACCATGTTGTGGATCCAACAGCAGTGAACTGAACCACATCAACTTCCAAATATTTTCTTCTGAAGAAAATGAAGAAACTATGTACATTTGATACCATCATTCCTAGCTCAGTCAAGATGCATAATGTAATCCTTGTAAGGACGAGTCAATGTCAGAATTTCAGAATGACTAGGAACCAAGTAATCCAGAGAATCACTCAAGCTATTCCTCAAGATAGCACTATTCATAAAATCAAACTTTAAGCTGTATCCTGGAATGCCGGACATGAACACTGTTTCAAGATAATCAGTAATCAAAGAATGCCAATTAGACAGGTCGATGTGCACTATCCAAAAAAGAGAGCGAATTATACAGCAAAACAAATCAAACAAACATCCATAGAGAAATTGAAAATGGCAAGACGTGAATGGCAGCGATCATTTATTGGTAAATACCAATGCTTCAGAGGCAGAACTGCCAAATATGAAATCATCAGGAAAAGAGAACAAACCAGTATAAAAATCCCACAAAGCTGTGATTCCCCAACAACGATGGGGAAACCCAGACTATACTCGAAAGATACCAAATTAAACGAGCATTTCTAATAGTAAGACACTGCAAAGCCACTCTAGATGAGCCAGACAAGTTTAAAAAAACACACAATTTTTATTATCTCTACGGCTAACTGATGATTCTTGACAATTACTGCAGCTGTGTCCAGCCCAAACTGCTAAGCGATGTCCTGCATAACCAAAGTATGCGGGAAGCCCTTAATTTATAAAAACGGAGTAAGCCAGCGGATGAACTCACCAACTGAAGCCTTGTCCTTGGAGAGAGGAGAGGCCCTATAGTTGCGGTGATCGAGGTGGGATTTACCAGTGGAAGTTGAAGGCACAGAGGTTTGGTCTCTGTCCTTGTCTTTGGCCCTGGAAGTGGAAGGGGACGACTTCTCCAGCTGCTTGTCGAGTGCATCATTGATGATCCTCCGCCGATCCACCATTTCTGGCTTAGAAGAACCGCCTCCACGGCTGTACATCCTATCCATCCACTGCAAGAACCTAGGGCTACTCAATCGGGGAATCCATTAATGGAGATCCAGGGACACTGCGCGAGCCGCTGACCACGGCGGCCTCTAGCAACGGACAGAGCATCCGGTATATCGACAAAAGAAACGACTGCGAGTAGATTGAAGGGACAGAAGCAGTCGTCAGGATCGAATCACTAGGGTTCGGGCAGGGAGAGAGAGAGAGCTGCCGCTCCTTCCTTGCTTTGTCTCCTCCCCTTAATCCCCTGAAAATTTGTTCTTCCCATCGTCCATTTCCATTTTTCGCTCGTTAGAGATAATTATGAAATAGCACCAAAACTTTTTACCGAATTGCAAATGGACCCTCACAATAATTTTGCTCGTAATTAACATAAAGCACGGTCTAACAGATCCAAACAACCTGGCACAAATAGTCATCGCTCCTCATCATTATAATTGCACGTCAATCGGTCCACTCAGCAACGGAAAACCACAGAATAGACCAACTGCTTTATGTACATCGGAGTTTAACCCGAGTGAGGCAAATGAAAGAGCTTGAGGTTGCTATGCCAGCCGTAGAGCGAAGGCAGCTCAACATCCCAAAGCCTTTCTTATCGTGAGGTTTGATAGATGAGACCGTACACATATGAACCGCGACAAAAACTCTCGGGTCACAGACTCGCACTGCTAGGCGATGAAGGAGATATACATAAACTCCCCAGAAAAAGGAAAACGAAAAATGCAACCTCGCATTAACTGTTATGCTGCAGTGCTTTCATCTTTCTTTACCCAATGCTTGACCTGTTTCTTGCGTTTTGAACCTTGTTCTTCCTCGCGCCAGAGTTCCGGGGAGGATTTGAGGGAGCGGATGACTTGGAATCTGAAGCCAGCGTCCTGCCCCTTTGGTGTCTACTGGGACTGCCCCGTTTTGTCCTCAGGGGTTCTTGTTCAGTCATCCCAGCAGTCGACGCAGAAACAGACGAAGTTATTGACTGGGGTAGAAACATACCGGGCAGGACAACCAAATCTTTTGGAGGGTTGATCAATCCATTTCTCTCCTCCTGCATCTTCAATATGACCTTGAACTTCTGCCTTCTGATGTTCTCTGAATCACAGTGGAGAAAGTTCTCCTTGTCAACATCGTTTCCCTCAGAACCCTGAAATTGAACAGACAAAACAGAGTGGCCCATACATGTGTACAATCGTTAGGAGCATTACTAACAGTTAATGCAACGGATATGATCCCAGTGTTTGGAGAGTATAAAAACTTGCTATAAGATAAAAGGAACAGTTTAAAGGGCAAGTAATCACCCAAAGCTAGAACCTAAGCTAAGCACATGAATCAAATTTGCAGTGTATAATGGCATAGCATAATTAGCTGTCTTAAAGCATGCAACACATGGAAGACATGCGATGTGAAGGGCTCTGATTATGCAGCAGTAATAAAAAAGGACGCACAAAAGTAAACAAAAAAAATGAAGGAATAAGAGATCACTCCTAAAAAAGAGAATTCAAGCAATAATGCAGCCATGATGAAAAGGAATTTTGCCATTGAAAATCTTTGGCCATTAAGTAAATACTTTAGGCGCTTTACCCAACAGCATAGTAAACTCATGATCAACCCCAAAGATCAAAATCACATAGTCAAAATTTTCCACTCAAATGAGCAGCATACCGTCACCAAAGAGCTTGACATGAAAAGCCCCAAAACTTACAAGTCCATTACTTCCAAAATGTCCTTTTGACATTATTATTAACAGATTATAAGATTTTGCTATTGGAGCACTATACAGAGGAGAATATGCGAAGAGTATACATAAATGATTCTTATCATTCGTACAGTGCTATACCCATCGACCTGTTACTTTCCATGTCAAAATGATTTGCTTAATCACATAGAAAAGCAACAGAGCATGTATCTAATGCAGTGGCACATAATGGACATACCAGTTTGGGGGGATAAGAACCAACCAAATCAAGAACATGCTCTAAATCCTTGGCTTGAAAGGTTTTACGGCAGACAGGACAATTCCCTTTACTCTCTTCCAGCCCTGCATGCATAACTAGTAACAAATCAATCGCCCTGCAAGAAAAAGATATAACTGAAAAGCTCATGTACAGCTAACATATGAGTTTATACTTTATTGTATCCACTACCAGCAAAAGAACAGTTACATCACTGGAAAACCTATCCTGCCCCAAATAGTACTAACATGTAAAAACTCTTTGTGACTGAGGCACAGCATACTGACAGGTCTCTATCATGAATAAAACAAAATATTCGCATAACTATCTGATCAATCTGCAATTATAATTCCGGACACAAAGAAGAGAAACCTATACCGTAAATCTTTCGAAGGACACAACCCTAGTAAAGAGGACTACTTCAAGAAATATCCACCAGTCCAGGCTGAAAAAGCCTAGAAGCCTGCAATGACAAGTCTTGGCCAGTAGTTCCACTAGCACCAAACAACCAAGGCCCACCCTTGGGGCTTGCCATTTCAGGTAAAACCCATTGGACTGTTCCCAGTTGCCTCATAAAAATAGTCATGAACTTCCCTCATCAAAACTCATTGGACGGCTCTGATCTCTAACAGGAAAAGAAGTTTAAATGCTGGAAGCTGATTTAAACCAACAATTGTTGAGACAAACAACTACAACTTCCTAACTCTTCTGATGGAAGAAAATTTTCTTCATTTATTGTTTTAGGCAGCATTTTTTCCTTTTGAATGTTTGAGGTAGCTACTATTGCATGAAAGAGCGGTCCTTTTAGTTACGCCACTTCTAACCAACTTTCAGGTGCACAACTAAGAGTATGTCACGTGATTGGGCAATATCTTTTTCTGTGGAAACAATTCACAGAATTATAATTTGACAGCAGAGTTCTAGAAACCAGATTATTCATGGTCAGTAATAGCAAATTATATTTCAATGCTCATACTTGATGAGATAATTGAGTACAATACACTTTCCTTACGATTGTTGTTAAGAACCAGCACTGGGAATTTATTCAAGTCCCAAAATTATCAGTCTCCTTGAACTAACTCTTTATCATCTTGAATTTCAACGATTACAAAATTTCCCTTCCTTCGAACAATTTATTTGTACACATAATAAAAAAAAAAAGCTTCTAACGTACCTTTTGAGTCATCTTTGTTACCATCACTTTCTTTTTCTTTCTGAATCCAATTCCACCACCTAATAATGCACTCGCTGCCATATCCAAAATAGCAGAAACAACAATCACCAATTAATACTATCATAAAACTTCAGTAGTAATAGAAGCAATAAAGAAAAGGAAGAAATACCACCTGTGGAAACAATGAAAACAAGACATTAGCTTCATAAACGGCAAAATCTTCTCTTCCTCATCTTCAGGAACCAAGGGATATAGACATAGTGGACAATCTCCGTCGGGGTGGTTCATTTTGGACAACATCTCCACGGCTTCCTAGAAGAAAATTAATGTAGCATGAACATTCAAATAGCTGTTTGATTGGAGCAAACTATCATAATGAGAAGGGATGGAAACTAAGTTCATATTCTGATGCCATAGAACCACTCATACAAATTTCTGTATAAACATTGACATATTAGACTGAATTGAAGTTCATAACTGTAGAGCCAAGAATGGGAGAAAAAGAAGCAGCCATTTTTCCCATAAAGAATGCATGATACCTATGAACAAAAAATTTCTGCTGGTCATACTAAAACTAGAAAATACCTAGGTAGTGCAAAATGAATACAACCCGTTTTAGTTGTTTTTCAACCCCAAGTGATTAGACAGTGCCTACACTATTATAGTAAAAAGTTACGAAACCTAGTAAATACACAATCTGCAGAGATTGTACATGCAACAAGTCTCACTTTTTTTACACTGCAAAAAACTTGAACTGTTAATTTAATAGTATACCTCACAGAGTGCCACCAACATTGGATATGAGGAAAGCTGCTGAGCTCTATCATTTAGGCTGACTATAAGATGCTTCTGCCTCTGTTCATCAAGACCCTTGGAATCTACAAGATCAATCTGAGGTGGTTCATCTGGATACTGAGTCAGAAACATGTGCAGTGACTTATGAGAAAGTCATTCTCCATTCTATAGCAGCATTATAACATGAAAGCATATAACGACTAAAGAATGAGGTAACTTCAGCAACAGGACTCTGAATAGATCCCAGCAAGGCAAGGTTGAAGGAAAGATAATTAGAGAGTGAAATCAAAAGGTCAAAGGCAGCAAAATAAGAAAAATTTAAGAATAGACAGAAGACAAATATGCAACAAAATCCACTTAATGTGTGAGACACAAGCAGATAATGCTTAAAAATGGAGGTGCATCAAAGAAACCTTTCAGGAATGACTATTTTATCAAAAGAAACATTCAAGAATTCAACAAAGGAAACAAGTTGCAAACAGTCGTCAATTTAAACTGTTTTATTTTCACATCATGTGATTAAAGAATCAGATGTGATAATGGGGAATTGTGGAAGCAAGAAATAAGGCAGAAAAAACAATACATCATCTTGTTTCCAACTTTTATTGCAGTACATAACCTCCCTGTCAATAGGACAATTAGATGCCAGAGAGTGCAGCTCATCCATATCCAAGTCAATACCGACTAATCATAATAGATTCCAACTTGAGATGCACTCTTCACATTTTAAAAATCAATTCTAGCCAATATCGGCAGAGAAGTACTAAAAGCCTGCTAAAACCTGCTGTATCTGATTGGGCATCAACACAGAGTAGGCATTCTCCATAGCTATCGACCAACAATGAACAACAACTTACCACAAATATACGCGCGCGCGTGTGTGTATATATATATAAATAGTGAGTTACGAGAAAAAAAAACAACAAAAACAGATACTCGATGTGTGACAAAATTAGGCGTTAAGCAACAGAATTTAGTCCAACGCAAGTACATAAAGCAGCCATTCTTCTGAGCAAAGAATAAATTCGGATAAGCTAGTCACCTGAGGACCTGCCCTTATTCCGATAACAGCTTCAACAAACTGCAAATTTCACAAAGTGTACTTAGTAAGCACCAAAAACTACGCGTATAGATAAACCATAGTGATTTCCTCAAGGACCTTAGGAGATCACACTTCAAGCACGGAAAGATCAACTGCAACCTTCTGATTACTAAAACTTGCAATAGAAGAAGGCAGCTGATGATAGGATTCGTAGAATTCTTCTTCCTCTTGATAAACCGCAATCCAATTGAATATTAACGGCTCGACTACGTTTTCAATTACAAGACGATATACATAGAGAAAGAGGTGACATAACAGGTAGCAGCGATTGCATAGACTTCAGAGTGGAGAAACCTGCTGAGAGGAGACGTCGGCAGTGCGAGGTTTAACGTGTACTTGAAGGTGGAGAGGGAATTTGTCGATGACGAGGCAATCATCGCCGTAAACAGACTGCGCAGCCTCCACTTCTACTAGAACCTCCTCCTCTTCCGCCATCGATGTTGATCAGTGATTCAGCGGTCGATAGCTCGTTCAGAGAAAGCCACCCTCGGCGGAGAAACCAGGAAATCGCTGCCTCCTTTTGTTTTCCCCCCCTTATTCCCCGATTCCCTGGCACCCGTCCGTGTTAGGGGGCGACGTCCACCATTTACGAATAATTATGTTTGAAATTTATTTGGATTTTAAAAAATTGTCTAGATTTTATTTTGTCATTAATGTCACATCGAGTTATATTAATATAATTAATATAACTTCATAAATTATTTTATCCATCAACAACTCCATATATCTTGAAACTTTTTAAATGACGGATATCTCCTACTCCTTTATCACAATTACAATATTGATTCAAGTCATCGCTCCGCATCCATTGGAATATTATTTCGGTTGAGCTCAGGTTGTTTCGAAGTTATGAAAGTCTTCGAGAACATGAAAAAAAAAAAGTCGAATTTGGGCATGACGCCCGGATTAATCCTTATGAATCTCATGGAGAGTTCGATCTTGGCTCAGGATGAACGCTGGCGGCATGCCTAACACATGCAGGTCGGACGGGAAGTGGTGTTTCCAGTGGCGGACGGGTGAGTAACGAATAAGAACCTGCCCTGGGGAGGGGAACAACAGCTGAAAACGGCTGCTAATGTCCCGTAGGCTGAGGAGCAAAAGGAGGAATCCGCCCGCGGAGGAGCCGGCATCTGATTAGCTAGTTGGTGAGGCAATAGCTTACCAAGGCGATGACCAGTAGCTGGTCCGAGAGGATGATCAGCCACACTGGGACTGAGACACGGCCTAGACTCCCACGGGAGGCAGTAGTGGGGAATTCTTCGCAATTGGCGAAAGCCTGACGGAGCAATGCCGCGTGGAGGTAGAAGCCCCACGGGTCGTGAACTTCTGTTCCAAGAGAAGAAGCAATGACGGTATCTGTGGGGAATAAGCATCGGCTAGCTCTGTGCTAGCAGCCGCGGTAATACAGAGGATGCAAATGAGTATATGAACTGAATATAAGGAAGAGAAAGAGAGAGAGAGAGAGAGAGAGAGAGAGAGAAGGAAAGGATGGCTTCCGGAGAAGGTGGGCGGCATATTCGCTTTGGAAGAAATTCCAATAAATGGTGTTATATATATATATATGTATTTTTATCCCATAAATCAGAAATGTATTCAACTGAATCATCGTCCCCAGAAGAGTACAAACCTGGAACGCATGCCCAATTGACATAACATGTGGGCTATAGAGTTGCCATGCATGTGTATCCATAAGCTGTTCCAAAAATCCAAATGGTCAGTAGAATCCCAAAGAGTATTTAAAAGATCACTGCAATTCCAGGACTAAAGCGGTGACTTCTGATCGAGCTGGAGAGTGGGAGAGTAATTCCTGATACCATTTGCAGATTATGCAACAATCTCTATTGGGCACCCATGCTGCTGCGGAATCATGAGGGGTCCAGGTGGCTGCATCTATGAAGACCTGAATGAACTTCCCCCCGGTCTCCCTCCTACGCACCCTGTCCCAGCCTCTGTGAAGAGTATTATGCGTTGGAAGTTGATGGCTCCTGCAAGAAAACACCTTCTGCATCCATACAGAGATCGTTGATGGTGTTTGAAATGGTATTTATTATACTCTCAAAACTATTTCTTAGCCCCGAAAAGGAAGGCAAAAATGCTGAATATTTCATTCGAAGGTACAGAATTTGTTTCTTTCCTTGTACAAGCAAGAAAATAAAACCGATCCATAGAGAGAATAAAGGAATGAGGATCAGGGTCATTGAAGCAATTCATCGTGGAAATATACCATATTCAATTGGCATTTGGGGTCTTGATGTTAATTTTGAGGAGTACCACTATGTGCATACATCTCATTGAGAGACTTTCCAGCATACTCCAATGAAGCCGCAAGACCCAGAGAGACGTGTAAAACCATCAAGGGTGACTCCACGAAAGGGACAATCACCAATGTCAGTGAAAGTCCACAGAAGATTTCCTATAGCCACTCTCCAAAGATTTGAGTTTTAACCTATCCTGCGTTCTATTTTCGATCCAAAATAATTGTTACCTTCCGAATTCTCTCTCAATGCAATTTTATCGATGTTATTAATTGTATTTTTGGCCAAATAACTCTTCTAGCCTCTCGATATTCCATTCCATTCATTATTGACTATGAGGGGCACTAACTGTGAGGCCTGTTTGTGCGTTCATTGATGAATCATTCTTTTGGGACAGGCTTGAAGCTTTGAGGATTTGGAATCCGAGGGTCTAACCAGATGATGTTCTATACATAGTTTTAAAAAATGGACTAGGCCGGCCGGTTGGACCGGGAACCGACCACTCACCCGGTCCGGTTCCTTCAAAAAATCCAATTGCACATTCAAAGAGAAAAATTTCGATTGAACCGGCCGGTTCCTCATCCGACTGGTGAATCTAATTGAACCCGTGAGAAAATCGGCCGACTTAAAATTTTAAAAAACAAAAACCTATTATAATGTACCTATTTTATTTATTAGACTTATATTTATATTTTACATTAAATGTTTATTTAATATAATGATTATATTAATAATTTTTGTTATAAATCACATTTAAATTATGATATTATATAAATTTATTATTAATATTATTTTTTAAATATGCAGTTGAACTTATTGAATCCCCGGTTCGACCCATAAACCCATGAATTCATGCCTATACCGGTTTCTAACCCAGTCCGATTTTAAAAACTATGGTTCTATATGAGTTAAAGTAGTGTCCCACAAATTCTTTTACAATTCCAATAAAAGTAACTAATTCATTAAAATATTGTTAAACTGTCACTCCTTCAGTGCTAGTTCTGTCCATAGAATAAACTAGCATCTTAAGAACTTGTTGCATCAAACAATTTTGAATTCAATTATTATTATTATGACTTTTTTTTCTATTCTTTCAATTTCCTATATTCTTTTTATCTCTCACGAAAATTTCCTCATAGTATATAAAAAAAAATTAATTAAAAGGTGATTTAGGAAAGGCCAGGCGTGTTCCTTGAGCTTTAATCAGACAAGAAGAGGGGGCATGATAGGAGAAGTGCTGCACTTCTTGGATCCATCTTGTTGTACTTTTCAACTATATTAATCATTATTTTTTTTCCATAATTTATTATATCCACGCAAATGCCGAAAATTGAGACGGTGGGGGCGTGTGAAGACAATCATGCATCATGTCGCACTACAAGTAATATAACTCCAAAGTGATCGTAGCTCTACATCCTATTTGTGTATATGCATATTCACGTGTGTACCTATACGGGCAAGTGCTATACCTCAGTCCATCAAGGTGAGGAGAGGAAATCCATTTCCTTTAAGAGGCTAATGCGGTTAGTTTAACCGATTCGTCTTCAAACTGGATGTATCTGTCAGTGGATACACAACTCTTTTGGCAGTGAATTTCTTTTACGGTCCATAGTACGAAAGAGAGAGAGACTTTACTCACGTAAAGGACACATCTAATCATTTCAACCAACCCATTCTGATAGCGTACAGTCGAAGATTCGATATATGTAAAACTAGCGAGAACTTGTGAGGGAAAAAATAAAATCACGTGGTTGAATTCGGTTAAGTTATCTAAATGCCACCGGTCCCTCGATTGGGAAGTGGAAAAGCCCATTCTTCATAGCAAATTTTCTCATAACCGAATACCAAGATATCATTATTTAGAATGTGGCGCATGATCACTATGATGGTACGTACACGGTATGTAGAATTCGAAAATGGCTGTCGCTTTGGTGCTAACACAGTATACCGGACTGTAAGAAATTGATTACGATTTTGGTGGTTTTAATGTCATCTCTGTTTTTAAAATCAGAAGGCCATCTTAAAAATTTTTTGGCCTTTTTGTACACTGAGAACAGCCCTTTTTACTCAGACAGCAAAGGAGGGTGAATTGAGGCAAGACAATTACAGTAAATTATGAAAGGGGAGTGAGCACTGACCAGCATGCGGATCGTGCCCTGGTACCATCAACTATGCTCTCTTGTCAAGCAAGTGGCATATTGAATCACCATCAACGTTACGGTGTCGTGTGCTCCTCCTCTGCCCTTGACATTACTCCGAAGGTCCACCAGGGCACCAGTGTGATCACTCGAATGATTACCACGTTAACTTTCCAGGAATTTCAAAAGGGTCGTCCAACGAAAAAGTGTAAAGCCAATCTCAAATTAGAGTGAGAGGAAGTAGGGGGAAAATATGCTCAGCTCAAATTGGAATTACTTACCTTCTCAAATTAATTAGAATTAACCCATGTGGGAGCAATGCATATGTACGTATATATAGATATTCCCTCTTCTCACAATTAAAGCAAGCAGCGGAGTGCATATTAAACCTAGCCCGCTGACTTCTCGCAGTTGCTTAAATGAACATGAACGTCCATGCACCAGCGGCTCAACCTTCTCTGAAGCTGATGATCAACTCCCTCACCCAATCTAGATGTCCCTCGAGACTCACCAGCAGAATACGCACAAGGAAACTCAAAAACCCTAGCCCTCGATGCAGCAGGTCGAAGCGCAAGGCGATGTCATCCAAGGAAATTGCCGAGAAGAAGCACGCGAAGATCAGTAAGAAGTGGATGGACTACCAAGGAGTCAACGGGTGGGAAGGGTTGCTGGATCCCCTGGATGACAACTTACGTTGTGAGATTCTGCGTTACGGCAACTTTGTTGAGGCCGCGTATCGTTCCTTCGATTTCAACCCTTCGTCGCCAACTTACGCTACTTGTAAACACCCCAGGAGCTCGCTCCTGCGCCGCTCCGGGATTTGCGGCAGCGGATACCGGGTCACGAGGAACCTCTATGCCACCTGCGGCGTCGAGCTGCCTTCCTGGCCCTTGAAAGTCCCGGGCTGGGTGTCCACTCGATCCAGCTGGATCGGGTTCGTGGCGGTCTGTCACGATGAGCGAGAGATCTCCAGGCTCGGGAGGAGAGACGTGGTGATCGCTTTCCGTGGCACGGGGACTTGCCTGGAGTGGATCGAGAACCTGCGGGTCACCCTGACGTGCGTGCACGGTGGCGGCGGCGGCGGCGGCGGCGGCGACGGACCCATGGTGCAGAGCGGGTTCCTGAGCTTGTTTACTTCAAAGGCTTTCGCGCGGCAGAGCTTGCAGGATACGGTTAGAGAAGAACTCGGGAGAATAATCAGAATGTACAGCGGAAAGCCCCTCAGCTTCACGCTCACGGGCCACAGCCTCGGGGCGGCGCTGGCCACACTCACCGCCTACGACATACACGCTGCGTTCGAGGACGCCCCTTTGGTGACGGTCGTGTCGTTCGGGGGCCCTCGAGTGGGGAACAGGAGCTTCCGGCGCCGCCTGGAGGAGAGTGGGACGAATGTGTTGCGCATTGTCAATTCGGACGATCCGGTAACGAAGGTCCCCGGGTTCGTCGTCGACAGTGGGAGCGATGGGGTGAACGGTGGGGACGACCTGGGGCCTGTCCCGGGCTGGTTGCATCAGCGCCTCCAGGAGAGCTCGCAGTGGCTCTACGCTGACGTCGGGAGGGAGCTCAGGCTCAGCAGCAAGGGCTGTCCGTACATATATGACGTCAACGTGGCGACCTGCCACGAGCTCAAGACGTACCTTAAATTAGTCAGCGGTTTCGTGAGCTCAAAGTGCCCTTTCAGGGCCACGGCGAAGAGGGTGCTGAGTCTGCGCCCCCGTCGACAGCATCTCGTCAGTTTAAACCGGTGAGTAGCAATTATGCTAGAAATTAACGATCGACGATGTAAATCTTATTTTATTTTATTATTTTTATTTTTTGTGCACGAATAATCGGGACTTTCTGGACAGAGATATTAGTAACCTAAGTCCTCCAACCTCACGTTTACTAGCTTAGATCTAAAAGAATAGATCGCAAGTTCTCTCATGTCGTGTCGTGTGTGTGTGTGTGTGTGTGGTATACGATTTTTCTCCCAGTGAAATTGCGAAATATTGTCAGCTTATATCGGTTAATATTTCTCGTCACTTGCACATTAGCTTGGCCCTTGTGACGACACGCTTCCGACGATTTTCAAACTTTTCAATCGCAGGTAAACAAAGTCCAACTACGTGGAGTATGGTTTTCCGATCATTGCCACAACCTCCAGCTTGAAAAATATACAGCTAATTGACTTGGTACGTACATAGTGGACTTGACCATGCGAATCAATGTATATTCTCATGTTATGGGGCATAAAGCATCTTGTAATATAATATTATAACTCACTTTTAGTCAACAAAGCTCTCAACCTCACTTATTTTCCTATAAGAATATTATCTAAAGCTATCATTTTTTTTATTATATAAAATACACATGAACTTAGAATAAAATAAAATATTATGAGAATAAATGAGTATAAAAAATCTTATGAATATATGATCTTTACTTTTTATACTTGGTATAGTACCGCCACCGTACTAGAACACATTTATTCTTCACTTAATACATTTAGCACTCATCAATATTTATGGATATAAATATATATACGTACGTATATGTTTTTGGTCCTCCAGTAAAATGTAGGCCAAATAGTGCAAGAAATCCATGCCCTTCGTGGGTTTTTCCCACTGTTCCCGAAGTGGGTAGCGTCCACTATCCCCATGCACATAAACTTCTCTTTCTGATCCCTACCCCCCATTTTCCATAGTTCTTGAGCATATAGACACACACATTCTTCATATGCGTAACAGTTTCTTTTCTTTTCTTTTTTTTCCCTTGGAAAATCGAGATTCATTTCCTATGAGTCTTGGCGAAGGTCAAATTAGATGGAAAGAGACCGAGTTTCTTTGCTTGAAGTTAAATATGAGAAATAATGTTAATATTTCTTTATTCGTAAGATGATGACGATGTTACTGGATCGAATCCGACTATTTTTTTTTTTTTGGTCTGTGTCCATGTTGAGTGTGATTGCACTTGTCGTACCCAGAGGGCCAGTCAGTGTGGCATATCCTCCCCAAATCTACTGGAGCTTCTATCCTCCCCCAATCCACAGCATTTGCAATCGATGAGGATGATGAATGATATAAGCTGGCATACAGCACCAACTAGGCTTCTTCAGCCTTCCACTACTGAAAGAAAACCATCTACTGTGGTCTACCAAACTCATCCAACCAATGGGACCTCAAGTGCCCTCCCCACCTCAACCTCTCTCACCACCCGATAATTTCTCTGGGAGAATTATGATGAATCAATCGGAGGCAGACCTGCTCCATTCGTTCGTGTATCACTAGTAGTGAAAGCTGCGTGTCGGGGAGGACATCACTGTTCATCGCCGAGCGTTTTCATTGCATGAAACACGTGATCCGTTGATTGTCCACCCAGAAATTAAAAAAAAAAAAAAGAAGGGCATTCACTCCCGACCAAAAGATAAGCGAAGAGCAAGTGAGCGGTGGAAGGTGCCCTTGACCTTTGATATATATATAAGATCAGAACCCTATCGCACGGTTTCTCCCCTCGTTGGTGAAGTGAAAGAGGCACTTGCTCAACTCCATCTCCTTGGAAAGGCCGGCGGCGATGGGGAATCAGACGTCTTCTGCACCCTCGTATATTGTCGTTCGCATGATCACAACCGATGCCTGATCCGGCGAATTCCCGGCCCAGTAGTAATACCTCTGTCTCGTTCGTATTGCACTTCACTATTCGGAGTCATGCTCGCACCGGGGCCCTTACCTACTTTACCTGTTCAAATGGAGGCGGCAACATGACATCATCATTCACCGCTCGGCGTACAGTACATTAATTGAACACAAAGGGCAAGGGCAAAAAATGGTTGACGCATACGGATCAGGACTATGCCCAGCGGCTCATAGTGGTTCTTAAGTAAGTGGCCGATAGTCCACGCTCAGCATATGGTTCAGTATAACATGCCGTGAAGCAGAATATCTGACCTTTGTTTTAATTAATTGCCTAATGTTCCTTCCCAACATCAAGTCACGTGCCTAAGGATAGGCACACCCGTCATAATGCACTACATTAGATAGAAATTCAACGGTGAGAGAGGTCAACCTTATTGTAGATCATTTATCATGTGGACTCAAATTGCATAAAGCTTCTCTACGTACACTCCTCCAGTGTAGTAGACCCGATGATCTTCCCAGCAACAACACGAAAGAGCCAGATTTGGCATCAGGTTAGGTCTAGTCCAACAACAAAATCAAACAAGCACGAATGTTGTACGAGAGTGCTAGACGATAATATTTTAGTTAGGACATAGGAGTGTGCTGCTAATGTATAATGGTATTATGTTGATTTTTCAGCGCATAAACTCTAATGGAAGCCGCAGTAAGTAGGTCGAATGTTTCCAACAGTTCCTTTCCTCTCTCTCTCTCTCTCCCAACGGTGCTCGTTGACATGATATCTAGGCAGACAATTGAAGAGCATTGCACTGAAATTGTACGGAAAATTGTAATCTGAAAATATTGTACGGAAACTGCAGGTACAGAACTGTACCGACCTGGAAAATATCCGTATAGGTCAGACTCTCTATCTACGGTCAGATAGTGTTCTGGGTCAAAAGCAAGTGACAGGCCCGGACCCCTTAATTTCCTGAGCGTTACGCAATGATTCTTCATTTGTTGCCTGTTGGTGGTGGGTCCGGATTTCAAGGAAAGTGTGGCAGATAACGCAGGGTCAAGAGCTGCTCCTCCATTCCCTAACTAACTACAGCTCCTGAGCGGCGGTAATTACTTGTTAAACTGTTCCTTTGTGGTCAATTAAAAGGTCAGCATCTTCATTATGAAGTGTCTAGCAATCAGAAATGGGTTTTCTTTTTTCTTTTTTGTTTTTGTGCTGAGTAGAGAAGGGTTTCTTGACCCGTGAGAATGCTCAGCTTCTTCCTCTGCGGGGAATTCCATGGAGCCGGAGATCGTTGATCAGTGCGGTCATTAGGAAACTTGTGGGGAGACGTGGGACTTGATCAGAAAACCTCCATGATCCGTGAACATTGGAAATGCTGAGACAACACCAGGTTGTAAAGTCTAGGTAAAGTGCCACTATCTGCAGAGGAGTACTCGAAGTTCCTCCAACACCATGCGTCTCGACAAACTACTCTTTTGCCACTGCTTCTATGGCCTAGTCAGGTAAACTCCGACTAGAGGCCCTGATCTTCAGACTTTTTGAGGGTTGTGTAATAGGCTTCGAGTTCCGGCCTGATTTTGGGGCTTCATATTGGACCTCCGTTTGCGGGTTGGAGGTTGCTTAGATCTGGAACGTAGGATAGGGAAGAAAGGCGGCCGGAACCGCGTCTTGAAGTGGACGACGAGGAAGATGCAGGAGACATGGTCTGCTCATTGTTCGACTGTAATGACCACCATCTGGACTGCTACTACTGACATCGGCATGTGATAATAATGGCAATATGAACTATGGCCTTTCGAGTTTAGCAAGTGGGGACGAATGAATGGCGGATTGTCATTCAATGCGCAACGAATCACAGAACAACTTGCCCTGTAAGTTGATCTGATCACATGTGACTACAAGATTCACTGATTTTTTTTGGTTCTTTTTAAATTAGTGTTTGGTAGTACCCGACACGGCACTTTCTTCTTGATATATGCAAGGATGATTATGTGATCTAGCCCTATCTTCTTTGTTTTTTTTTTTTTGTTGAGTTCTTTCATTTGCTTTTATTCGTCGTGATATTCTCTAGCATCAATGGAATTAGCCTTCTCTACAAGGCAACCCCTTTTCCAGTATCGACCACAAGACGGCTAAAATCTCTCACGAATGTGAGTTAAATCTCTCTTTCAATACTGCACAATAGAAAATATGATATTAAATGAGACTTAGTGCAGTTTATTAGTGAAATTTATGATATATTTTTTTGGTATAAATCGCAGTTGGAATTTGTCCAGCTGACTAATCCGAATCGCCCCGGGTCGGCCAATTTAAGGGGTTAAGAACTCCCCGCCGTATGTGGGACTCGAACTCGAGTCTTCCCATTGGGATGATGAGTACCGAACCACTCGACCATGCCCACGCCCACGGTGGGTTGAAATTTATGATATATTAATTCTATATAATTCATGCAT
The DNA here is from genome assembly GCA_900006705.1 of Sonneratia caseolaris. Lineage (NCBI taxonomy): Eukaryota > Viridiplantae > Streptophyta > Magnoliopsida > Myrtales > Lythraceae > Sonneratia > Sonneratia caseolaris. The sequence goes on from CXYZ01010242.1 coordinate 139,612, forward strand.
GACATTTTTCTTAAGCACAGAACTCATATAAAACCTAAAATATATATGGAAAATCAACATTCTATTTTTTTTTGTTGTACTATTACACGTAGAATAATGGCTCATCATGCTCTGTGGTTAGTCGAAATCCCCTGTTCATCTACGACCGATTAGCTGAACCATCTAGGTGCTGGCCCCATGGAGGTTTTGATGATTAGTGAGTAATTATACGTCATGTATCTTTTTGTATATAGCTGATGATCCTGCTCGGGGAGATCTGCTGAGTTTACCGCAGAAAGTTGATCTTTCTTTCTCTGGCTTCCTAAGGCAGTAAGAATAAGATGAGCATCGACTACGAGTGGCGTTCACGGCTGCCGCCAACCGACTCTGTTGCTTTCCTGGTCGTCATCTCATTATCGACCACAGCATTTTGGCTGCTCCTCAGGAGCTTGATGAGGATTGGGAAGCCGAGACGGCAGCTACCGCCTGGCCCTCGGGGCCTGCCTGTCGTGGGGTACCTCCCTTTTCTAGGACCGAAACTCCATCAAGATTTCATGGACTTAGCCCTATCCTACGGCTCGATCTACAAGATCTCCATAGGGACCAGGCTCTACGTCATCATAAGCTCGCCGTCTCTGGTCAAGGAAGTGGTCCGCGACCACGATGTAGTGTTCGCCAACCGAAACCCTAACGTCGCCGCCCTCGCCTTCTCGTACGGCGGGAACGACATAGCCTTCTCGCCGTACGGGACCCAGTGGAGGAAGCTCCGGAGGCTGTTCGTCGGAGAGATGCAAAGCAACGCAAACCTCGACGCCCTCTACGACCTCAGGAGGAACGAGGTCTTGAAGACCATCGAGAGCATCCGCGGCAAGGCCAACGCGAACACGGCTGTCGACATCGGGGAGCTGGCGTTCACGACGGTCGTCAACATGATTTCGGGGACCTTCTGGGGCGGGACCCTGGAGGCCAGCCAGGCGTTCAGGCTAGGGGCTGAGCTCCGGTCGGCCTTGCCGAGGCTCACCACGATTCTCAGCAAGCCGAACGTCTCGGACTTCTTCCCTTGGTTCGCGAGGTTTGACTTGCAGGGTGTGGAGAGGGACATGAAGGAGGTCTCCCTGTGGATCGACCGGATCTTCGACCTCGTCATTGCTCAGCCGGAGGAGCAGAATCGAAGGAGGGAGACGGTGGCTGGCAAGCACGAGACGAGAAGTGACTTCCTGCAGTTACTTCTGGAGTGCAAGGATGCCGAGGAGAGTGGGACATCAATCTCCCAGGATGAAATCAAGGCTCTTCTCATGGCAAGTAGTAATATAATCTTGAAGGATATATACCTGCAGCCAATATGGATAATTTTTTTTAATGAGCAATTAATCATTTTAATATTTTTTAATATTTTAAAATTATCTTATAAAAAATAAATTTAATACATCTATTGCATCTCTCTCTTTCTTGATGGAACCCGCGTAGCTTTGGAAAGAGTACCAGCTATTTTATCTTAATTATTGATAATCTTTCCGCGAGAAAGCATGCGGCATTATCTAGTACACAAAGAAAAGCAACAGAACCGACACAAGTTGCTGATGCATCCAAACTGAACAGGATATTGTAGTGGGTGGCACCGGGACGACCTCAACGACGGTGGAATGGACGATGACCGAGATCCTGCTCCACCCGAACGTCTACCGTCACGTCTGCGAGGAGCTCGAAGATGTTGTTGGGATCGATAACGCCGTTGAGGAGTGCCACATCAGCCGTCTCCCCTACCTCCACGCGGTCGTGAAGGAAACCATGAGACTGCGCCGGCCCTGTGGCCCCGCCGCTCCTGCCGAGGAGCCCGGCTCGTGCCTGCACCGTCGGCGGGTTCGGTATCCCGGAGGGGTGCAAAGTCTTCCTGAACGTCTGGGCCATGCACCGAGACCCGCGGTTCTGGGACAACCCGTCCGAGTTCCGGCCGGAGAGGTTCCTGCAGGGCTGCGGGAACGAGAGCAGGCTGAGCTACTCGGGGGAGGTTCTCCACTACCTGCCGTTCGGGTCAGGGAGGAGGATGTGCGCCGGGCTGCAGCTCGGCGAGCGCATGCTGATGCACGTGCTCGCCGCCTTCCTTTACTCGTTCGACTGGGAAGTTCCCGAGGAGGTGGGGCTGGACTCGGAGGAGAAGTTTGGGATCGTGCTGGAGAAGGCCACCCCGCTCGTCGCTATCCCAAAACGAAGGGCATCTACGAGAAGTTCACGATACGATCGAGTGTAATTAGGTCATGCCCATTTTAGCGCCACGTGGACCAATGAGGTGGACACTTCTGAATTGTTGAGGTCAAGGGTTGACTGGTTGAGTGGCGGGTGGAGACAGACTATCTATATCCATATGTCACCTAATCTGGTCCAACTCCATCCCATGGTGCCGTCTCAGCCCACCAAGAAGATTGGAGGAAAGGAAAAGGAAAGGGGAAAGGGGATCCAGAGTTTATGGGGGATCTCTACGCCTTGGACTTCGACGGTGTCCTCTGCGACAGCTGTGGGGAGAGCTCCCTCTCCGCCGTCAAGGTCCCCTCTTCTCTCCCCACTCGACAGAAACCATTTGACCTTTTCACGCTCCCCCATTTGCCGTCAACCTCTTCTGATAATTGATTGGGCAGGCGGCCAAGGCGAGATGGCCTGGCTTATTCGATGGCGTCGACTCTGCTACAGAGGACTGGGTCGTTGAGCAGATGTATACCGTATTGGCCCATCTCTCACTTTTCACGTTCCTATTAGATTTTTGCTGTGTTCGTGCTAAATTTGTAGGCTGATGGGATTGATAAATTTTCAGTTCATTGAGAATGTCAGTTAAAAACTTCCAGTAATGTCTTTTTTACAATCTGAAACAATTACATTCTATGAGACGGCCTTGTCGATGCTACGTTGGTTTGATTGTGAGCATTGCGCTTGATTAGTCTGGGTAATTCCCGGACTTAACCAGTTCTTTATCTTCCTGTATTCGGGTATTCTCAGAGAATTGCTCGTCACTCATTCATTCAATGTAAACTATCAGGGGCCACCGGCCAGCTTTTTCTGCTAGCTAGGGACACCGTGCTACCGTGCTGTTAGACATTGGGACATCATCCAGATCCAAGAAAAGAAATGGAACTCTCTCCTTGGTCTTAGACTCCTTTAAGCTCTGCTGGGGGTTTCCACTTCTACCTATTATTAACGAATATAATTTTCTACTGCAACTGCAATAGACAAATGAATGTGATGCTGAGGTTCATAACATAACTATTTTTAGGCTATTGTGACCATGATATAGTTTGAGTTTGAACTGTTCAGTAGACACGCTGACAATGTCTATGCATCATTAAAAGGCTACTTTGCCTGATAAGCTTAATCTATTAGGGCAATCGTGCAATCGATATGAACCTGATGCAATTTTAATGAAGAAATGCAGATAGTACTGTGGAACTCTTTTCTTATAGCATTCTTTCAGTATTATAACGATGGTGGAGAAGCCAGTTTAAGATTAGTCAGTCAGCATTTAGAAAAATGATTCAGCAGGGCAATGTGTCTGCATCTGCCTAATAATTTACCCTCCATTTGAAGATTTCGAATGGAACAACATTCTGATCTTCATCAATATGGCAGGTACGACCAGTAGTGGAAACTGGCTATGAGAATGTTTTGCTTGTGAGGTTGCTCTTGGAGATGAGAATACCTTCCATGAGGAAGTCCTCAGTTAGTGCACTTACTTTATTTACCTATATTGTCTTTACATTTTAAACTGCCACCACTCCAGTGTTGAATTGTATTACTGTTATGCTTGTACTTATAAAGAGATTGTTGGTACCTGATGGAAGCTGTTTTCTGTCGCACAAGGTTGTGGATGGACTCACAGTAGATGGGATATTGGAGAGCTGGATGAAGATAAAGCCTATTATTATGGAAGAATGGAATGAGAACAGGGATGCGCTCATTGACCTTTTTGGAAAAGTCAGGGATGACTGGATCGAGAAGGATCTAGCTACTTGGATCAGTGCAAATAGGTACTCATAGTCGAGCATGGAACTTACTAAAGCTCTCTTTCCATAATTAATTATTTGAAAATTTTTTATTTTCATTGAATTTTGTAACATTCACATATTTGAAGCCCAAAGGCATGCTTTCATAAAAAAGGAACATAAGGCTTGTTGTGGTACGATGGATACAATGTCAGGCAGTGGCACTTAATGTGATTCATCTGCTGATTGATTTCCAAGAACTGGAGATTTGATTGCAAATTGGCAGGAGGAGGCAACTTAAGAAACGGAATATGAAGTTTAAGATTAGAACAATTTAATTAAAGTCCAGAAAATAGGAAAACAAAATTTATATAGGAATCTCATAAGAAGTTTTTGAGAAGTTAGCAGGAAACATGGCCCTTTCCAGTCCTCTGTTGTTTTCCATCAAAATGTTACTTATTCGTCCATAGAATTTATAATGACCTGTTTTTAGCAGATTTTATCCAGGAATTCCTGATGCTCTGCAGTTTGCCAGCTCAAAGCTCTACATAGTCACTACAAAGCAGGTACCCTTGCGTGAGGTCACTAGGATTTCACAAATTTGTAAATGAGGAATACTTCATTCGTGATACTTCTGTCTTTTCTCAGAAGAGGAAATTCATGAACTTGCTTGCTTCAAAGTTCAATTTCCAGTTTCTAACTTGATTTTCATCCCGATTAATTAAAGAGTCGATTTGCTGATGCGCTGCTCCGAGAGCTTGCTGGAGTCACTATCCCCTCTGAAAGAATCTTTGGCCTTGGTACAGGGTTGGTAGAAGTATTAATTGAAAAAGAAAATGTTTTCTCTGTCAATCTATGAGAAATACATGGGACTATCCTCTAAGTTTTAAGTGCTGCCGTTCTACAGGCCCAAGGTGGAAGTGCTGAAGGAGCTTCAGAAGAAGGCAGAACACAAGGGACTGCAGCTGCAGTGAGTTATCTGTCCTGCTTCTGTGATTCCATTATATGATAACTCAAAAGCCTTGAAAATTTGCTGCTATCTAATTATGAAGGATATAATATATAAGTTATCTAGCAGTACTTAAATAATTTTTTCTGTTCCATCTTCATACTTCCAATTGCTTCACTGAATGGTACTATATGTGGAACTTATTGACCTTTGCACACGATTGCTAGCTTTGTGGAAGATCGACTTGCAACATTGAAGAATGTGATCAAAGAGCCTGAGCTAGATGGGTGGAACTTATACCTAGGCAATCACTATCGTCTTGCATCCATTATTATATCTCATCTTTTCTGGTTTCTATGCAGTTGTGATTATTCTAGTAACTGAACTTGAGCTGATAAGGCAGGTGACTGGGGCTACAACACAAAGAAGGAGAGGGAAGAAGCAGCCTCCATTCCCCGAATTCAGCTCCTCCAGCTCCAGGACTTCAGTAAGAAGCTGAAATGATCGAGAGCTTTCAACTGCCCACACATAAAATCAATTAGCCTTCCGCTTTGATGATGGCTGCATGAGAGAATGTATGGATTGAGATCACTAATTTCGGCAAGAATCAACTTCTGAAATTTCTTCTCTCATAGATGATCAATAACGCTAATATGTATTTTGTCAAAAGATCCTGACTCAGGTCCCACCCCTGTCATCTTTGATTCATTTTCTTCTGTGGCTATACCATATCAAGTACCCAAAATAAGAACTTGAAAATGTGAAGAAATTTTTTTAAAAAAACAAGAGCAAAGCAGATGAAACCTGGGATTTTCCGTTACAATTTTGTTCCTGACATCTCTGTCTTGTCGATCATACATGAAGGCAAACGAGGAAATTAGTACTGGATGAGAAGCAATAGCTGTTTCCTTTTTTCCGATGTTAGAATCCCCATTTCTCTGAAGCACCCACATTAAAGAGTGTCCTACCCCCTTAATGAATGAGGTGATCGAGCAAGTTTTAACCTAAATTACTCACGGTTTATTACCTATCTGAATAACAAGCTGAGCATGCCGGAAAGCTTTGGTTCCACGAATGACCCAGTAACACCTTGCTGGCACCCCTAATCTCCAGCTACGGCAAAGCTCCCAATGACAGTGGGAAACAGTTGCATTTGCCATGATCGGCCGATGATCTTCCGGCATCCCTTCACAGGATAAAAAAAAAAAAAACCCACTGGAAGCGGGCTGATCCCACGCATATTATGATCGTCAGGCTTGCAGAAACTGCAGAGCTGCTGATGGATGAACCGTCGTCTGATGAGGTCCCTCTAGAAGAATACAAGAACTCGCCCAATGTGTGGTGTAATGTTACTATGGAGCAGGGGATTGGTCTCACAGACCCACCGTGGGCGTGATCGAGTGGTTCGACACTCATCATCCCAATGGGAGGACTCGAGTTCGAGTTTTACCTGCGACGGGGAGCTCTTAACTCCTTAAATGGGCCGACTCGGACAATCCGGATTAATCAGCTGGACAAAGTCTATTTGGATAGCCGTTTATAAAAAAAAAAAAAGATTGGTCCCACGGACGTACAGGCTGATCATTCTGAACCCTGTCAAAAATGACCGACCATTCAACGGAAATTGAAGAAAGCCGTCCACCAATATATACGTATGCATATAATATAAACATAGGCTCAGATGCACTTTGTATGGGCGTCACTGTCAGTATCTAGATGGGTACATATCCTCGCTACGTACCAATTTTACGCAAATTTCCAATTGCACTATAAACAATAGATCATCAATAACTTAGATTTTTTCGATGATTCCTGTCATATCACTTGTTACATTTTCCACTGTGTATGGCCGTTAATTGAATTAAAATGTCAATTCTGCTCTCATTCGGATAACTATCTTTTCTATTCACAAATTTGACGACATTTTCTTCCACTTCTGTCACGAGTTGGGAGGGGAGAGGGGAGGGCCATGGGAGTCTTCATTTCTTTCGGTCAGATGAGGTAGCTATGCTATCGGCAACCTTACCTAGAGTGAGTAGTTGGGATTGCCCAATCAATGTCAACGATATGGGGGCAGTGACCCCATCCCTCACCTCCCTGAGCGAGGATACCGGCGTCCCTCTCGTGTCACTGACGACCTAACCTGGGATGGCGGGCTGGAATAGAGGGAGGAGGCCATCAACTCCCACAGTTTTTGAGGATGTCTCAGAACTTGAATTTATTCGAGACTGACTATTAAAAATTGCGGCCTTCATTGCCCCTTCCATATTAAAAACAGGAATTTTTTTTTCCCATTCTATCTTCTCTGTAAGTTTGCCACCAGATATAGCTCACATCTAAATAGCTGGATTTTACCAAACAAATTGTATATAAGCAGATCAGAGGAACCTGACAGTCAAAATTCTACACTAACGCTAGAATATGTCAGAGCTATAAGCAAGTTTCACACTGAAACCAAGAAAGGAGTTTCTTAAGTAAATTCAACTTGCAAAACACGGTAATAATTCATATTAGGCCAGTTCCAGATTAGTGGGATCAGACAACAAAATCTGGGACAGAACAACTTTGGAATCTCAGAAAAATGAAGTAATTCTTTTTCTGACAAGAGAAAAATGAAGTAATTCTTTTTTCTGACAAGAGGCAAACCCTTCAAGTCGTTAGTTACATGCTGATTAATCATGACTTCACTGACCTGTCAAAGCATAAACAGCAACCGATGCTTGCAGATCCCGATCCACCTTGAAGTGGGTGTGGAAAAACCTCTTTATCTGAAATTGGAAATTCATTATCAGAAAAACGAGAAAAGGACCAAACACAGGAACAAAACCCAGGAAAATAAATTATGGAGTTGGGAGGAATGAGATGATTAGGCTCCACATTTACCTCTTTGAAAGAATGCAATGCCAAAAATTCCCTCAATTTTCTTTCTTCTGAATCAAACAACACAATATGACTTGGAAGTGACCAGGATTTCGCTAGTTCAAAAGCAAAGCCTGATGGGTCCATCATAAAATGGTCCGACTCATCTGGGATGATCCTCTCTTCACTATCAAAAGGCAAAAGGACACAAAACTCAGAAGAAGATACCAACCAATCGATTCTATATCCAAAATATGAGGGGGGCATAGACACTGTTTTCAAAGTTCAGGCCATAATAGTAGAATAGGGTCCACCTTGGGGAGCAGTCCAAAAAATGCATGGGAACGTTGTGGTGAAGGGTTGAGTAGTAAGGAGTGGCATGGCAAGGCATCAGAAAGAGGATGCTCTTCACACTACCATTGGCTGCTTCTACAGAAAGGAAATTCATAACATCTTCAGTTCCCCTCTGTCCAAGCAAAATTTCAATGTCAGAACTGGACAAGACAAAGTCGACCCAGCAAAATGAGATAATCATATCAGATGAAGGGCAAAATAGAAACACAATATACTATCTGATAAGAAGCAAAGTAAAATGGATACAATATTATCACAATATAAAATGGTCCGATGTACCAGACCTAACCTAATAGTCCTTTGGCACAGCTAGGTGATGAAGGAATACAACAAAACAGCATACTAACTATAATATCATGAATTGCACTTGTTTCTGTCCTGCTAAATGTATGTTTGTATATACTTTAAATAATAGAGGGCAAACGTTTATTATGCAACAAATTGTAACTGAGGAGCAATTGAAAATGTTATACCTGATGAACTAAGCTCATATACAATGCCATTGGGATGTTCGTAACAAGCAAGAAACCAACTGCCCATCTCTTTTTTGCAGGACATCTCACGTAGCTCTTTGAAGATTGCTTACTCTTATTCCTCAAACGAGACGGGTTTGATAATGAAGCTAGACAAACTCCAGAAAAGATCAAAGCTATAGGAAGAACAGGCAACACGAACCTGTTTCAAGATTCTGATTCCAACTAAGTAGAAATAGAAGAACACGAGATACTTATTGCAACCTGAACTTTTGTTAAGATAGTTCTGGAAAATGAAATAAGGCACCTGAATTCTTTGTGCCCAAGGACGCTGTAAAGGCCTAAGACCCAGGGAACAAGGCCCGACAGTTTCCAGTGTTTGGCAATGGTGATGCCTAATATGGAGAAGGGCAAGAATGTAAATATCATGACAGTGAATCCCTGACTAATGTACCAGTGCCACACATGAGTCCCATAGTAATCACCACCCGAGGAGAGAAAATTGAACCGGAGAAAATTAAGTGGAACTAAGACCCATGACCCATACATCAGTCGGTCCAGCATGATCGTGAATCCTAGAACCATCACCCTGAAATATGACTTGTGTTATTAAATCAAGAAATATAGGCATTAGGGTTCTCAGTTCAGTATTCATTAGACTACAAATTTGAATGGACCTCTGACACAGAAAATACAATATTGCAATTACAAATAAGTTACACTGCAATTATGATGAAAATCAAAGTGATCCAAATACAAGCTCAAGCCAATAAAGACTGCATCATTAGATGTCCATCATGCTTTAGATCTCTGTGTCAACTACTGTTGTCCAAGATCTGCACTACCAGAAATAGCTAAATGACGCCATCCTCCAAACTTCAAATTATGTGTTTACTTCATGCTCAATCTATGCATCTTCCCCCATATCCAAATAAAAATGCTACTCTGCCATCTTCAAACTATTTATCTTGCAGCAGTCACAAGAACATCATAATTTTTTTTTAATTTACTCATACACACTGTGATGCAGTAACTATTCAAAAGGAAAGATGAAGTAGAACATGAGAAAACCCAAATAGATAACACTTCGAGGAGAATATGAATACGAAAATACATGCAACTCGATTATTTGTATATAGCAACATCTTTGAGTGGTTCAATAGAAAACGGATAAGAGATGCATCAGAGCTTACCCAATAGGAACAGCCTCAAGAAAGATAAATCTCATCCTATTATGTGTGAACCATAACTCAAGAAGACCAATGTATGCCCAGATAATTGCACTTGTTGGTCTAATAGCACAAGCAAGTGCAGCCACAAACAAGCCCCAGCTTCTCAATACTGCGGGGTCTCTATTAGAAGATGCTCTCAGGCATGGCCAGTAATACAATCCGACAAGTGTAAGAACAGTTTCGAGACTATTTGATAGTGTCCTAGGGAAACAGAAGAACATGAACCAATTCAGCAGTTCAGAGAACAGCTATGGAGGAGTTAAGGTGGCACTTTTTTAATGAAATTACAGGAGTACAACCCAAATTTATCAACACCATATTCTGTTCCAAAGGAGACATAACAAAATAGGACACAGAAAAGAAACCACTATAATTATGAGTTTACGGGATTGTTGATACAGTTAGTGGTTGAATTAGTTCAATCATAAAATTGACTTGATACACCAAATGAACATTCGATTTTAAAGTGAATAGTATTATATATACATTCTTATACTTAAGATGTCAATGTTAAAGGATACTGCCCATCTAGCCACATGATAATCAAATAGGGCACGAGAGAGTTTGTATAGATAAAGATCTCCAATTGCACAAAAGAATGACTGGAGCAACCTTGGCGCCTTCACCTGTGAGCAAGCAAGTAATAGTGTCAAACGAAAATGCCAGCAATTCCCAAGGGAAAACATGCTCATATATTGGCTCACTTGATATGACAGGATCAGACTAGGAAGATCCTAAAATTCTTGACACCAATTACAATTTAAAACTAAAAATTCTTCCTCAAAGATTTCACTAGGAAGGACGTTAACTTGGTTAAAATTTATAGCTTCATATACTTGAAACTATTATGTCTATGTCAAAGTCAAGTACCGAATCAACCCTTAAGCCACAAAAGATTCTCATCTACAGTACTATTATCCTTCCAATGCCCCAAACCTATACGTGCCTAATAGAAAGATCCAGTAGATTCTCTTTGACACAAAAATGAGATGCATCCACTCTGTTAAAACTAAAAAAGATACCTGAATACTACACCATTTGATAAAACTGAAAAGAGGGAAGGAAGTAAAAGGTACATTCTTTTCATACCATTAACCAAGGTTTATCGAGACCAAAAAGTGCAAGAACTTTGTAAAGCAGAGCAAAAACCATTGGATGCAAGTAACTGCGGATACCCTTTTTCCATTCCCATGTTAAATGTCCATAGCTGCCAAAATGCGAATACACAAACAAAATTACGTAATATCATTAATAAGAAAAATAAAGATAGAACAAAATCAAAACATTGTACTGAACACTCCAAAGCTAAAAATACCCAAATGCAATTCTATGGGCAACTTCAAGAGCTTGCCAATGCTCATCTGGGTTGAAGTATGTCTGGACCAGCAAAGAATTCACTGCCCGCAATGCCACACAGAGTAAAAAGACACTCCTTTCTGAATGAAACAAATGAGAGTCATGATGTTTTGGTTTCTCTTCGGTGGAATAAGATAGGTTTCGGGATGCATCCTTATTAGGATCAGTAGAAGGAACATCGGCTCTCTGTCTTCTCATTGCTTCTGCAAGTAGGAAAATTATGGATAAACACCACTGGCAGGAGAAGAAATCGAATAAAGGCTGACAATCTGAACTTAACTGGAAATAGAAGATATTGAAGTACTGATCATTGATCGAGGAAGAACAGATCGTAAAAGAAGAGAGCTCCAACTCTGAAATGTGTAATCGCCTAAAAAAAAAGAAGTTGAAATCAGCATATCCCTAAAACATTAAGATCAAGCAAGAGCAGATCAGAAAGATGACCAACAATCGCCATGTTGGCAACAGCAATGGCTGCTACCTGAGAAAATCCCGTCAGAGACAGCCAGCAATCACAGCCCCAATTCCCCCAAATGACCAGTCAGTCTATAGATGGATAAAACCAAAAAGGAAAAAGGTTAGATGAAGAAGAAGAAGAAGAAGAACAGGAGGCAGCAGGGGAGATAGACGGGATGATTTTGATAAGAAACCGATAAAAATTAGCCATCTCACCTTCTCTTGTCTCTTCTCTTCCTGTTCATCCGGTCAGATGTGACGTGGAAGAAATGAGAGAAGCGAAGGCCTACCGGCTCAAGAACTGCTATGCTCGAACAGTGTCAATGGCGGACTGAGGCAGTGGACACTGGAGATATACACTCTACCGCATCCCTCTCTCGTAACCCTCCAATGTAGCAGCGTACTGAAATAGACCTAAATTCTCCCGGTCAATCTGGTGATTCGTTCTTGGGTAGAACTAAATGCCATCAGCATTCACCTTTTTGCTTTTTTTTTTTTTAATTGATGGGAATCTTGGTGACCGGTTGAGGTTGACTTGGGCTTGGTTGGACTCGTCCTCTGGAGGTGGCAGTATGGTGGTGATAGCCGGCTGGAGACTCCTAGAAGACCTGCGAGAAGCTCAGGTGGTTGCCTTCCAATATACTTAAGCCAATAGAGAGTAATGTATAGAGAGTATGACAACTGAAAATATAATGAGCAAAGAATTATCAAAATTCATAGTTACACTTACATGTACTCCACAGAGATATTTATGAGTGAAAGTTAGTATGAGCTTGATATGATCTAATATAGGCGATTTGATCATATCGGACATCCCTAATAGCATGGAGGGCACTATTAGGTGACATAAGAGCCATGGTTGACCTAAGGGGCCACTTGCAGAAGACCTTCATGAGGCCATCCTGGTGGTCATCTCACAGGGACCAACTTGGACGTCGATTGATACACGAGTCAGATATCAAGTCCATCTATATCATCGATAATTAAGCCTTCTTGTTTCATTAATGCAATTTCCCAAGGCCAGTTGCACTTTCATCAGTGGATGGGATGGGATGGTAACCTGATGGATGTATTGCCATTTAAGCGGTTAGGGCTCAGCAACTAAATCTCGAGGCACCGAAATTGACAAATTATACATCATAAAATCCAGCCCAGAGAGTGGAGGGTGTCGGTGTAGAGTAGCAGTGGAGCTTCTGGGCCTCCTATTTTTCAGTTGGGCTTGCATGAAAAATGGGCTTTAGGGCCGAAGTTAAGATTTCCATATAATCAGGAGCTGTTCATACGGCGTCGCACCATTCCTTCACTGGGAGTGGGGCCTCGAAGTCTCGGCAGAGTCTAATCGGAACCAGAATCTCCCACAAGGTGATAAATTGAGTTCACATCTCCAGCAACATTGATGCGAAGTGCCTAAAACATCCACAGAGGTTGCTGCAACACCAATCCAAATCCACTACTACGAATTAAAAGAAAGAGAGAGAGAAAGAAAGAACGAAGGAAAGAAGGAAAGAAGAAGGAAATGTCTTAGCTAACATAACATCATCCTCAGTGATTGAACACGAGGACAGGCAGAACCCTTCTTGCAGACACACAGGGACGGCATCTTCCTCACCAGCAGTTAGGCATTCTTAACAAAATGGCGGGATAGCAGCTTCCCTATCTCGAGAAACCCAACTTTGTCCTTCCCATCGAATATGCTCTTTAGCTTCTCGTCGCAGAATATTTCCCTCTTATTTGTCGGGTTCTGCACCAAAACCACACTCGCTTGTCATAAAAGGGTGCAGAGAAATCTCAATCAAGTAGACTGCATTTCATTACGGAAGGCAACATATGCAACCAGTGACTGCGAGTATCTATGTCTGTTTTCCCTTTTGGATCAATATTGCATGTTATCTGGCATAACTTGGCGCCAAGAAGAACATCTACTTCACTGCAGCATTTTCCAGCTTAAATCCACTGGGGGACACAGTTTTACTGCTAAGTTTCTCTTTGACCTCGTCAAAATAGACCTGCTGCTGGAATCAGCACCATCAACAGAACAGCTGAAGATATCAAAGGAAGTGCACATTGCAGCCAAACATTTCCTTGATGGGGAGTGCAAATGGAAAAGCAGTGGTAAATCTTTAAATTGAAATATCTACGACAGGAGGAAGTCCAAAATTATATTATATCATCATATCTTACTCCTATGCTTGATTATTTGAAACCTTGGTACGAATTCATTCAATGCTCAGGTTATATGAAGTAAAGACTACAGAGAAATGAGAAGAAGTGAACAAACCAACCAGTTAGCACCATTTCTACAAGAGGAACCAAATAATGCACAGAGGAAAGAAAAATGCTGAATTTTCCGGCAGCTAGAAGGCTAGATATAAAACATTTAGAGCTTGAACGATTTTCACTTATAAAAAAAAATGTTTATGAAAAAAGAAGAGCTCGAACTATTTTCATTAAGTCCAATGTTTCCAAACAGCAGCTATCTATATCTGACAAAAATTATGCTCCAGCCCATAGTTCGATGCTGCAAAGTTATTAGACAGATGGGATTTCATATGATATTCATGAGATTAATATAAAACATTTCTTTGTGGTTGGAAAATGTATACGAAGACAGTAAGAGGACTTGCTGATTAAAGGTAAAAGGCTGTTTAAAGAATGAACACCCTTTTGCATGAGAATGGATTGCCAAATAACTTAAGTTGCCTAAAAACATTGATAAATTGCAGGGACTTGCAACGGATATGAAGTATTCATGCTAGATGAAAAAGTATCTTTCAAAATGAAAATGAATAGCTTGTCAGCAAAATTTGATCAAGTGAAAAGGAGAAAAGCATTTTGCCATTACTTCATTTAGCAACGAGTGATCATTGGATGCGCCAAGAAAATGTTGTGAAAATGAGTAAGACGAACCAACCAACTCAGTAGGTGATTCTCAATGGGAAGATAAGGCAGCGCCATAAGTGTGTTGCATTTTTCAGACTGAAACATGTTTACACTTTGAATGTACCCTATATAGAAAAGAAAGGGAGAATACCTATCTGCATTACCCCCCCTGAGACATTGGGCATGCCCAAATCTATCTACGTGTAATCATGAATGAATCACATTTTCCCACTAATAGGAAAAGCAGCGATCGTATGTCAACTGAAACAAGGAGGAGAGGTTTGATCGATGGGGAGAGAGAGAGAGAGAGTACCTGGAGGTCGTGGAGCTTGATGTAAGACCAGATTTGCTTGACAGCGTCAGAGCGGGAGGCCTCGTGACACTGGAGGAACTCCGCTAGGGCTGGAGACACAGGAGTCACCTTCTGTATGCCCGACGGCCTGCTAGGAGTGCTCCTCGGCGATGATGAGGCAGACGATTTTGTCCTTGCCTTGGGCTTCTCCTTGGCGCTGGAGGCAGTAGTTCCAGTGGTGGAGGCCTTCGAGGGCTTACCGGCCGAGGCGGAGGACCGCGCCGGGCCAAGAAGGGCCCTGCATCCCCTGAAAACCCTAACCGCGGTTGATGAACTCGACATTGACAGAGCTTCCCTACTGCTACTCCGGGACAGATACAGAGTTACAACGATGGTGGCCCTCCACTTAGGAGTCAGGTCTCTGCTCGTGGACCGAGCGCAGACGGAGGTCGAGGGTTTTTCCTCCGCTGCAATCACGTGCTCAATCACGCCCCCAAAGAAAAAATATTTAAAAAAAAAGAAAAACAAAGGAAAAAAAAGGAGAACATGTCAGCTCTCGGTCAAATCTGGTTCTTACGGACCGGTTTGCTTAATTTCACTTCATACTGAAAACCAAACCGAACCGAACCGGCCATCCACCATCCTTCGGCTTCGCGGATACGTTTCGGCAACTCCCCCAAATTTCTTTAGCTCCGGGCGGGAACTACAAAAGGCCCTGCCCTCCTGCTCTTCCCTGCGATTTGTCCTTCAGCTTCGGCGGTCTCTCGGTCTCGGAGGCGTCTGGGAGAAGCTTCACGCCGTTGATGGCTCGAAATAAGGTGGTATTCTCCTCCCAAATTATTCCTTTGCGAGTAACTTACTGAAGCGATTTGTTATTTGATTCTGCTCTGTCACGTTCTCTCTGCTCCCGGCAGTAGTAATTTCCAGGTAACTGGTTTTAGCCGATGATTTTGTTGCTGTTTCCGTCGTACAGGGAGTAATGCTGAGCCCTCAAAGTTTAGTTTTTCCAAAACTGGTCGATGAAGAGTTCATTTTCTTGATACCCAGAATGAGGAACACTTTGAAGTGCTAAATGTTCGCCTTTTCTTCCATGAAACTGGAGCCTATACTTTCTTTGTTCACTTGTGCCAAAACACTTCTGGAATTGCTGGTGTATGACCTTAGAAATGTCAAAGAAGTATGCCTTTTTTTTTTGTCTCTAAACGTTGGCAATACGAGTTTTATGTACGTGTGTGTGTGTGTGTGTGTATCTAAATTCTTGAATTTGTATACTGTACTTCTGCGACCAGGAATCCTTGGTGGTGTTGCTTGATGTTGGCCCATCAATGCACCGTATCCTTCCAGATGTTGAAAAAGTCTGTTCAATGCTTGTACAGAAGAAGGTAAATTCTTCCTGTATTGTGCAACGCACTAGCACGTATCTTCCATCATTGTAAATATTGAAGGTGTATCTGCACCCCTTCCACTTCTTGCACGATAGGATGAGTTCTTTCGTAAAGGAATAAAGTGGATGATTATCATTTTAACGTTGAGTGCATTCATGAATGTTGAGGTGAAACATGAAGTGGTGACTTCTGTGTGTACAGCTAATTTACAGCAAGTACGATGAAGTAGGAGTTGTTCTATTTGGAACTGAAGGTAATTTCATCTTCTCATTTTTGGTTGTTCTGGGATGTTTTGAACTTTTTATTTTCATGATACTGAAAGGAAATTTCCATTTTGAATAATTAAGATGCACTGGAGTTGGGGTTTGACTTACTGTTAAACATGTTACTTTTTTGTCTTCCTGAATTTACTATGTGTTTCTTTACTCAGCCGTTTTATTTCTAATTAAAGATGAATATCTTAAAGAAAGTGACAGGTTTTGATCAGGCAAAGATCACCTGTTTCTAAGTTTGTTTCTCTTTGAAGTGCTGTTTCTGCTCTCTTTCCCCGGTTTTCAAACATGTTTATTTTTATTAATATTTTATAAGTGAATTTGCAATATCTGCCCTTGGATTGTCCAGAGACTGAAAATGAAGTGACAAAGGAGGTTGGAGGATACGAACATGTATTCGTCTTACAAAATATAAAAGTTGTTGATGGAGATATTGTTGAGACTTTGAAGAAACTTCCTCGAGGGACCTTTCCTGGTGATTGTATCCTTAATATTTTTGTGTATATTCTATATATTCTAAAAACTACAATTACTGTGCTTTTGTTAGCACTCGAGTTGTCACCTGGACCTACTCTCTAGTCTCTTGAATATAAAAATTGCCATTCTACAGTCAGTTGGGGAAAGGTTTACTAATTTGGTGTATATCCTCTAAGAGAAGATAGGACATGGTTCTAACAGATGTGTTAGGGTACCATAATTCCATAGCATGAGATTTCTTGTAATTTTTTTATGCAATTAGATTTGTTTATTTTATTTATTGATCTATTTATTATGTACATGTGCTGTTTCAAAAAAAAAAAATCCAATAATGAGGACGGTAACATGCTATTTCATCTTTATCTTTAGTTCCTTGACTGTTCTATAGTTCTTGATGCTATCGTTGTTGGGATGGATATGCTTATAAAAAAATATGGATTAACAAACAAAGGAAAGAAAAGAATGTGTCTCATAACTGATGGCCGGTCTCCAATTAAGGATTCTTATGAGGGAAGCAAAGAAGATCAGGTCAATATCATTGCTGAACAGTTCTCCAGACATGGACTGAAGTTGGAGTGCATAGTTTTTAGGGGAAACCTTTGCCCTGATGCTAATGAGACAGTAATGGTTGAGAATGGCCGTATCTTGAATTTATTTCCAAAGAAAACACATGCGAAGACAATTTATGTTGAGAGTCCAACTTCATTATTGGGTGCAATTAAGACTCGTAATATATCTCCTGTCACAATATACAGAGGAGATCTTGAAATCAGCCCTCACTTGAAGATTAAGGCGAGTTTCTTGTCTGTTCACTAGTTTATTTTTCCTTATTTGTAATGTGTGAAAATAGATAATATTACTTCCAATCACATATTACATGGAGAAAATGTCTTGAATTCAACTTAACATAGTTGAATAATATCTTCAAAATCTATAGTGCTAAAATATATTGGGGGTTTTTTTCTAAACTAGAGTTGGAAGGAAACTGTGAATATCAAAATCTGTAAGATCTTTTTATAAGTAGAAGCTTGGCTTGCTCATCCCTTTTGCTTGGCTATTTGCTGAGTATTCACTGCAATGATTAACTGTGTTTTCCCTACTCTCCTTTACTTAGAAATTAGCCCCTATTAGTTGTATATTTTGTGAAATTATAATATTAAAGCAGTTTGCTTCAATATTTGAGAAGTAGTTGATGGGCTTTCATAACTATTGTGAGGCTGCTATTATCCAGAAAAATCAGAGGTTCATCCAGTCAATATAATAATCTTCAGGTATGGGTTTACAAAAAAACGTCAGAGGAGAAGTTTCCCACATTGAAAAGGTATTCTGATAAAGCACCTCAAACAGACAAGTTTGCTACGCACGAAGTTAAGGTAGACTATGAGTATAAAAGCTATGAAGCCGGCAGCAAATATGTGCCTCCAGATCAAAGAATTAAAGGTTACCAATATGGACCTCAAGTAGTTCCTATATCTTCTGCTGAATGGGATGCAGTCAAGTTCAAACCAGACAAAGGTGTAAAGCTTTTAGGATTTACAGATGCTTCAAATATCATGAGGTAAACATGGTCCAAATTACTTCAACATCTTTATTTCAATTTGGAATTATGCCAGATTTACAAAATTTTCAATCTTTACATATGTTAAGGCATCACTATATGAAGGATGTGAACATATTTGTTGCTGAACCTGGCGACCTGGGGGCAACTCTTGCGGTTTCTGCTTTAGCTCGAGCAATGAAGGAAATGGATAAGGTAGCAATGGTGCGGTGTGTTTGGAGACAGGGACAAGGAAATGTTGTTATTGGAGTCCTAACACCAAATCTATCCAATAGTGATATTATAGTAAGTCCCCCCATCCTCACTACCTCTTAGATATTGTTCCACACTAACTTGATATTTACTTATTATACTATGCAGGCCGATTCATTCTTCTTCAACATACTTCCATTTGCTGAGGACATTAGAGAATTCCAGTTCCCCTCCTTCATCAATTTACCAGCTTCTTTGCAGCCTAATGATGATCAGCAGCAGGCTACAGATAACTTTGTGAAGATGCTCGATCTTGGACCATCTGATGATCATCAGGAAGAACTGCTGCCTGATTTTACACCAAATCCTGTCCTTGAGGTATGTGTTTGTGCATGTGATGTATTGCAAGCTAATCAGTATCCAGTCATGTCATTTTCAAGTCATTTCCTCTTTTTTTTGGTGTTATTACACTTTTCATTATGGGGTTGGGAGTGGTGTTGTACTTCATAATCTAAGAGCAGGGGGAGGCTATTTCAAGTTGGTTTTCCAATTCCATCCTCAAATACTGGTCTGTGGTGTATGATGACTCTTCTCTTCACTTTTCTGGGTCATGGAGCTTAAGTGTTGGCACCTTAGGCCAAAGAGCTAGTGCCTCCATGTTTGCCCTCCAAACTAAGGTGATGCAGTAGGAGCCTCATCGAACACATATACCATCTTAGAATAACTTTCCGGCAGCTCTATCTCACTAACCTGATTGCACAATGCGTGTAATGTGGGAGTAAATTTTCCTACCTAGACACAGTTAAGAAATTATTCTCTCTAAAGAGCAAAGATAGATCGATCTTAATCAAGTTTTCCACTTTTCTACCTCTCGTTTTATGAGCCTTTGAAATCAATGAAAAATTAATTCACTTTCATTTTGCAGCGTGGTTATAAATTTTTGATGTCTTTCTGAGATGCATATTAATCCCTTTGTTTACTTTGTTTTTGAATATTAGAAAAATGAGTTATTAAAAACTAAGCCAAGCAGACAGTCCAAATATGTCATTATATTCTCTGCCTTGAAGGATTTGCCTGTCACTGTGGCCATGCCACTTGATATAGATCTTGCTTGCCACTTTATATGGGATCTTTCTTACAACCAACAAAGTAGATTGCGAATCCGTGAAACTAATGGCCACTTTATGTTGTGCCAGAGGTTCTACAATTGCCTTGAGTTGAAGGTGCAGAACCAGGATGCAGTGGTGCCTCCACTTGATAAAACTATCAGGAGAATAACTGAACCAGATGTTGAACTTTTTGGTCGGAACAAGTCCATTATTGATGCATTCAGGAGGCGCTTTGAAGTCAAACCTAATTCCAAGGTCATCCTTATTCCAAATTTCTAGACTATAAATTTTCTATTTTTTTTTAACCAAGAAAGGTTTAAGTTTTGCTTTCTATATGGTATTTACCTTTGAGTGTAATCAACTTGCAGCTGAAGAAATCCTCCAAGCGATTGGTGCGAGAGAAACCATCTGGTTCAGATGATGAAAAGGATTATTATGGCATTTCAGCATCAACTGCAATTGACACCACTGACAGTAAAACTACTGCTAAGGTTGAGAAAATTGGGGACTTAACTCCTGTCCAAGATTTTGAAGCCTTAATCTCGCGCAGAGACAGCCCTGAGTGGGTCAATAAAGCTATAAAAGAAATGAGTAATAAAATCTATGACCTAATTGAGGATTCCTACGGAGGCGACAATTATCCTAGGGCCCTGGAGTTGCTGGTGGCTCTTCGCAAGGGTTGTATTCTCGAGCAAGTATGTAATTTGTTGCCTGCACTTTGTAATGTTTGTTTGTATATCAGAACTCTTGACTCCTCTCAAATGTTTTTCATCTAATAACTACTTAAATTCCGTGGATTAATTAAGTTGTTTGTTGTGATCATAAGCTAGCGGCACCTTACGTTGAGAATTTCCATCTGGAACACTTCCTCTGGCTAATGTTGTCATCTTTGCATCTCTTGCTGAAACCTTCAGTGCATGCTATTTACAAACACTACGGCTCAATTAAGTTAGCTATCCTGTCTAGTGTATATAATGAAGTTGGTCAAACTTTTTAGCTCACACGATCCTCGTTACTTTAGAAACTGGTGGATTTTTTGAACCTTTATGGCTTGATAGATGAAGATTAGTTGGTTGACTGGTGAAATGTGTGCATCATTCAGGAACCTAAACAGTTCAATGATTTCATGCACCTTCTCTGCGGATTCTGCAAGAAGAATGATCTCCAAAGTTTCTGCGATTTGCTTGCCTTAAAGGGCCTCACGCTGATCTCCAAGACAGAAGCCACAGACAGGTAAACTCTGATTTTTACGTATGGTCCTGTTGGATGACCTTTTTTTTTTTTTTTAACACGTTCTCTTTTTTAACCTTTTCAGTGATGTATCGGATGAAGAAGCTCATGCCTTTCTCGTTAAGAAGGAAGCAAAGACCAATTAAGCACATAAGTTCAATGTTTACCGCGCCCCTTTGTTGTTTTGTGACCTCTTGTACATAGGAAACTGGCTGCTAGTGGAGGGTTGAAACTGTAAGTATCTCTTAAGCGTGCAGGCATGTGTATTGGTTTTGCCGGGCATGCCTTTGGTTGAATGGTACTTCAGTATTTTGATAGTTTAAAAGTCAAGGTTAGAAGACTTTATTTTCCATTTGGAGATGGGATTTGGGCTGTCACTCTTGTCTCTTGTTTCTGACCTCGATCAAATTTATTTGGCTCAAGAAGCTGGTCAAATAACAAATCTCATGCTTTCTGACGGTAAGACAGTAACACCTCTTTACCAATTCACCTATTTTGGGATGGTATTATGTGAGATCTTCTCCATTTCTTGAGAGACAATGATCAATGTGTAATTTAAGCAAACAAGTGCTTCTTGGGAGCCCGTATTTATCTAGCATATAGGTAGAGCCCATGAGACACTTCCCCAATTTCTCATGCTAGCAATTGCAGGCAAAGTATGGTTAAAGTGAACAAAGAATGGCCACAGAGATAAGCCAAAGAATTTTCCCACGAGACACACAAACAGTGACTTACTCAGTCCCGGACGTTAGACATAAGATCACAGTCAACTTGGGACCTGGTCTCCTTCCTTATGCATAAGGACCTTCCCACAAGAGGACTCTTAAGAGATTGTATTTTGGGAGGAGCATATGAGATGAAGGCAATGGGAACCGGGACAAGATGATGCCACTTAGAGAAGGTAATAAGATCAAAACCAGCAGCTGTACACTGCATTCATGAATAAATTCGCCTGTCCATGTGATAAAATAGCCGAGGGAGAAACAGCAGATGCTATCATGTGGGCACTTTAGCTGCACCCCATAAAGGTTTTCATACAAAGTAGTAGAAAAATGAGAAACAAAAGCATACTCTCTCAAACTTCCAGAACCAGAAATACAGGTTTTAAGTGTATGATAAAATTGATTCATTCAATCTTAATATACAAAGTATGATGATCACCACTATCAACTCACACAGGATTATGGGCGCACACGTGAATGCTGAAGTGCTGCAGCAGCAGGAAATCTCCAGGAATACAATTCTGCCAGATCTTTACATGGCCATTGGTCCCAAATAAGAAAAATCCTGCAACAGTGTAATAAACTCAATCAACTCCAAAAGCAAGACACATCAAGCCCTCATCATCTCATCTTTGTTATAACAAGCTCAATCCATTAAAAAAGCAAGACACATCATGCCTAAATTATATCATCTTGGTTGTTTATTTATTTATGTACTTATTTCTTACGGAGCTTGAACAATTGAAATAGATAGATATACACCAAGCCTCAACATCACCGATGCAACATCATGTGCGCTGCTGATGGCCTGAACTTAATCCTGTGCATCCAGCTGGTTTGGACGGCTACAAAGCTAGAATTAGATCCTGGCAATCAGCGGCAATTTCACTGCTATAACTTTTTTTCTTTTGATAATGAGAAGTATATTGAACCCGGGCCCAAATTTTATTGCTAGTCTTAATAGCCAAGAATATTAATCCCTAAAGCTACACAGAAAAGAAGAAATGAATAAAAGAGCAACCTTCACATGAAACAAAAGTGCAACCTGCTTAAAGTGCCATTTCTGCCTGTAAAGCAGCAAGTTCATCTTCCTCAGCTGTTTGCTTCTGAGCAGGACGAGCAGGCCTTGGGCCAGCTGGAATATGCACTGGTGCAGCAGGGGCTGTTGTTGCAGGCTGAAGAAGCTGTTCTTCCAACTCAGCACCTTCGAGTTCTTCAAGTTCTGCCTCCAATTCATCCTGAAATGGAGAACAAATAGGAACTAATTTTTATACAAAATGAAAATTATATCTTTCAAAAGTATATCCTCCTAGAGAACGATGATGATAACGGAAACTGAAGGGGATAATTACCTCATCGAAGTCAGCAGCAGCACCAAGAGGAGCTGAGAGCGCTTCCTGGATCTGTTTCATATTCTCAGTCTGCTCATTAATCTCATCCATTGTCTTGTCCACATCATCAATATTCCTGGTGAATAGAAGATTGAAATAATAAACCACTTTGTTACAATTCCAAATAATAGATGTGACATGATTAAGCAATTAGCATGGAGAATCTGTGTAGTATTCATGAGACAAGCGAAATAAACAAACAATACAGGTTCAATGGAAAGGGGAAAAGGAAAGTGGGGAGGTTGGGGGGTCGGGGTAGCTTTGTTGGGAAGATAAATAACATACGTAGCTTTCTGCATTGCCTTCATTGCTGATGCTCCACTTCTCAAAGCATCAACAGTCTCAGTTGTAGCTTTTGCTCCTTCCAACATAATCATCTGAAGAAATTGCACATAAAACAAGCCATTTAAGAAACTGATCCTTTAAATAAATTCAAGAAATGCTCCAGGACTTGAAGAAGATGCCTAAATAAGAAAGCTAAACTCACCTGATCATGAATGCGGAGCTGGAAATTTCCAAGCTGTTCAATTTGCTGTTCATATAGTCTCTTCCTCTTTAGACATTGTATAGCGGCTGCTTATTTATAAAGAAAAATGGTCATACTAGGAAGAGCAAGAACAAGCACATAAGAAATTACAAAAAATCATAAAAGCTTGGAATACTAGCCAACAATTCTGAATACTAGATAAGGAATTATGGTTAAACAAATCACAATTTAAAAATGACAGGTGATGTTCTACGCTATATGGCTCTGGTTCCAAAAGTTTCACCACAATGACAATTGGATTTAAATACATACAACAAAGGGTGAATGAATCTTAGTGAGCAACCTTTGGCATTAAAAAGAATTGTAAGGTGCAAAAGTTTATCCAGACAATGCGCAACAAGCTGCAACCACACCTCTCTTATTCTTTGCTTTAGTGAAATCCCTGGCCTTCTCAACCTCTTGTGCAGCCTTCTTTATGAGCACCTTCTCCTTTTTCTCCAGCATTTCAAGCGTCTATACAGCAAATAAGAAAAGAGGCTCCAGTTAGATAAGGTAACCCAAATTACTTATAAAAGCTAACAAAAAGGTAACTGTCATATACCAAGACTCAGACTGTGAATGGCTGCTGAAACGTTCATATTCCAGATAACCAGACCTACTTATCAATTTAATTGAAGAGGATAACTTCACACAATTACAGCATCAGACAGACCAAAAGAAATAAATGTTTTATTGAACTAACTGCTCAACGTCATATGTAGGAAACATAGGATAGACTTGTGCTGAAGCATAAACAAAGCTCCGCCCAGATTGTATAGCAAACTAAAGAAACAGATACTCATTCTAATCTTTCATCTCAAACAAGTATGAACAGCACTTAGATAGTCAACTTTATGTATCAATTATTCTACTTGAGACTAATAATCACGAAAAATGGAGGCAATAATCATTTTCATTAAGTTATCCCAACTGAACCTTTCTAAGAATCAAACATCAATCCAGTTCCCAGAGAAATTAAGCTGACCAATCAGCAGCTCAGCACAAAGACAGAACCTTTACAGTCAAACTCAGAAGCCACAGCCAAAGAGTGGGATCATATCCCCTAGAAGGAAAAAAAAACATGAAAATTTGTCAGAAAGAGCAACTGTACCTCGTTTAACTTGTCTAATGTGGTGAGAGCATTGGTCTCCTGCTTAGGTTTCCCAAAAAGCCGACTAAACATGGTTAGTTATTTCTGGTCAAAACCGCCGATCTCTGTTATTGATCAACAAATAAAAAGTCAATCGCAATGGCCCCCTCCACAGGTTCCGTTCCAGTGTAAAAATATGAGGCATGCTGAACAATATTCAAAACAAAATCATCAAAAATAGCTCAGAAACCTCCACCAAGCTCAGTTCTCCTATCATAAACATGTGCCCTTCAGTTGTTCTTCTTGAGTCCAGCAAAACATTCAGAGCACATGAAGCATAAACTTTGTCATCTAAAACCTATTTCTATACTATAATTAATAAGTGCCTTTCTTACCAAAAAAAAAGCCAATACTATAAATTATATACGTCAAATAATTCACCTCCCTCTCGAACATATATTCCTGAGAATT
The DNA here is from genome assembly GCA_900006705.1 of Sonneratia caseolaris. Taxonomy (NCBI): domain Eukaryota; kingdom Viridiplantae; phylum Streptophyta; class Magnoliopsida; order Myrtales; family Lythraceae; genus Sonneratia; species Sonneratia caseolaris. The sequence goes on from CXYZ01010242.1 coordinate 164,833, forward strand.
CAGTACAAGGACCAAAATACTGCGAGATCAACTCGTCCAACTCTTCCACAATCGCCGACGAACAAAATCAATAAAAAGACTTTCTTATATAGCAGATCCCAAACGCAGAAGAAATAAAAGGGTTTCCCACCAGATCAATTAAGTCGAAAAGAAGCCCAGAAACAAAAATAAAATGGAAAAAAAACTAAATAGTGGTCTAAGATTGTCCTCCAAAGTAAAGATCGTCCATTTTTTGTCCTTCTATAGTTCGCCGTAGCTCCCCCAACCGATCAAGCATGGTCGACAAAACAAAGCAGTACGGAATCAAAACTCAGCAGAAATGGAGGAATTGAAGGGCATACCAAACTACAAAATGGAGAGAGACTTGATTCTCCCTGGCGTCGAGCAAACAGAGATTGGGGATTTGGGGGATTCGGTGGTCGCAAGACGTAGCTGACTTTTCGTTGCTTGGTTTAATATTTTTGTAATTTTTTTTTCATTCCAGTGAGCTATGAGGGAGAAAATGTCCATAATTCTAATTTGAATAATGTTGTTAATGAAAAAAATATTAAAAAATATAAATCCACTATTATATGTTTTATAATTTTATATATAAAAAATTAATTATAAATTTATCAAAAAAAATATGAATGTTAAAAAACAATAACATATCTCTCTTATATAACCTTTTATAATTTTCCTAATTTATTAATTAAACTAGAATTATATAATCATTTCGAATTTCTAAATTCAAACACAAAGTTAGTATTTTTCCACAATTAGCAAAAAAAAGTAAAATTGAAAAAAATAATCGAAGCCGAATATATATATATATATATATACATACATACATGCATAGTTTTTAAAACCGGACCGGTTCGACCGAGAGCCGGCCACTCGCCCGGTCCGGTTATCACAAAAAATCCAATTATTATTAAATGAGGTCAAATTCAATTGAACTGGCCGATTCTCACTTGAACCAATAAATTTAATTGAACCGATGAGCAAACCGGCCAATTCAAAAATAAAAATAAAAATAAAAAGATATTATAATATATTTATTTTATTTAACTAGACTTATATTTATATTTTATGTTGAATTTAGACTAACATTATAACTATATTAATGATTTTGATTATAAATCATAATTAAATTATAATATTATATCAATTTATTGGAATATTATATTATTAATATTATTTATTAAATATACTGTTCAACTCATTGAACCCCCGGTCCAACCCATAAACCCATACCTTGACCGGTTCCCGGCCCGGTCCGGTTTTAAAAACTATGCATACACGTATATATGTATACGAGCTTGGAGCTTCTAGCTGGCCCGTGACCCTGTGTCGCTGCCTCACTGCTGCTGCCCCCGAGTCCTCGGTTTCTCTTCTCAGCTCGATCCGTAGATCCATCTCCTGACTTGCTAATTGCTACGTCTCTCTCTCTCTCTCTATGCGTGCGTGTTATGTGCTTCCAAGGAATGGTTAGTGAAACTGATTAAGCTCAATCGGATCCTACCAAGTGGTTAGTTTTGCAAGCCCTCCGTTTGTTCGAGCTTGAATCGTGCAAAATCGCAGTTCTTTCTCAGGTTTAATTCTGTCTGCCTTTAGTGCCTGAAATTTCATTTTCTCATCGCATCCGTTTTATCTATTTCAAAGCTTCTGCTGCTCTAAAATGTTTGACAAATGCCTGAGTGTGCAACTGTGAGGACATGGAAAGCTCCAATGTTCTCTGGTCGTGAAGAATCGAAGCCCATTTCCTTAGGGAGTTGCTCTGGTCCCACTGTGTTCATTAAATAATAGGTGATTGAATTTTCAGGTCTCTGAAGAGGTGAATCTGAGATTGGAAGGGCGCAGAAAAGGTGTTCTTTAGGCATGAGAGTGTTATGCAGCGGATGGCGCCGTTTTCTCATATGTCTCCCTCTCCTTTTCATTGTTCCCCATCTGTTTTCTGGTGACCGATCCTTTCTCTTTTCTTGTTTTCTAGAATTTCAATATTTGTAGGTATATGGGGCATTAATAGCATCCATTTATAATCTTAAAAAATGACCATTGAAGAACTGACAATGAGCATGTTCCATTGTTTCAGTGGACCACTTCCAACAAGACCCACCTAAGCAAGATTTGCCCAAGAAGTCTGGAAACAAGTTTGATCATCTCGTTCTTGGTCCTGCTGCTGGTCAGGGCCTATCTAACCGTTTACAGTGCGAAGGTTCCTTACTCTCACTTCCTTGATTAATTATGCATCAGCTTGTGATACTCCAAAAACTTCTCGATGATGATAATAATAAATACCATGTCTTTGACTTTGGGAAACAATCATTTCTTTTTGTAAAGAGCAAAAAAGCGAAGACAAGAGAAGGAGAATGCACACCCAAAGCAAAAACACTGATTTTCTGTACCTGCACGATCCACAGGCACCAAGGCTCTAAACAAGACTCAGTTATCAAACAACCACAGAGTCAAAACCATGGAACCCACTGCTTTTGTTACTGTTTTTTCTGTGTATAACTCCTCCCCTGATGCATCAAGGGTGACTGTTGGGAATACCTCATATAGTAAAGCAGAGAGGTTGATGGCCATCTTAAATGTCTTTATCAATTTTATTCAGGTAAAATTTTACCAGATCCATGAATCTTTCTTTTAGGACATTGATTGTAGCATTTCTCTGAAACAACCTCCATGTTAGATGCAGTGAGGTCACATCTGACTAGAGAGGAACTTATTGCCTTTACCTTGGGAAGTTTTCTGAAAACTGGGAGTAGGCTCTTGTGTTTTTCTTCTCCCCACTTTTGACATGAAGTGACTTGCCTGAGCATTCTGATAATGGATAATGAGCAGGAAGTTCAATATTCATGTTATTGGTTTTTGGGGTTAAATCTTGTTAGTGCTTTTATTCTAATTACAATGCCAAGTTTTAATCAGGCTTATTAGGAACCCTTTGAGTTGTGTCTGTTCACATATGCCTCTGTACTTAATAACTCTATTGTCTTTGGTAATGAAAGCAGTAGCAGTAAAATCAAAGTTCCAAATGTGATGTTGGTAGTTGTGACAATGATTTTTCCCTTCAGGGCCTTGCTAAACTTCAGAAGGTTTATTTAATTTGATTTTTGCCATTTTGCAGGAGAGAATGCTGCAGACAGATGTTATTATTCTTACTGATCCTGCTTCTGACCTATATGTAAACAGGAGAGGGGTGTCTGTATATCCAATTCAAGGTGATTATTCGCGAGAGAAGTTGATGCTTCAAAGAATCAGGTCTTACATTGTAAGAGCATTATGTGTTGAGAATATATGAAGGAAAAATACGTTTCTTTCTTATTTATGAGAAATATATCTTTGGGCTTGCATTTCAGATTTTTCTATTAGTTCCTACTGTGAGAAAATTCTCAACCTGAATCTTATGAAGAGCAGTTTTTCCACTAAAGAACATCCCATTAAAATCTCACAACTCGCAGATAGTTTCATATATTGTATCTGCTGTTTCTTTTATTCTTCAGGCTTTTCTAGAAACAAAGCTCCAGGAGCATAATCAACACGTTGTGTGCCATTACATTTTCACTGATTCAGACATAGCAGTTGTCGATGATCTAGGGCAGATATTTCACGATTATCCTGATTTTCACCTGGCCCTTACCTTTCGGAACAACAAGCAACAGCCTGTTAATTCAGGATTTATTGCAGTCAGGGGTACACTTGATGGAATTACAAGGTGCGTTTGTATCGGTTATTCATGTGCTTGTTTGTTCTTTGCATTTTAGTCCCAGCTGAAATAATGGAGCTCTTCTTTTAGTTGCAAATCAGCTATCACACGGCAGAAGTTATGAGCTATGTTATGCTTTTGCTGGAAATCTTTGGATTAACTTACACATTCTTGGACTTGAACATGTGGGGAAAATGGGCTGCAAAATTGATAGTTCTCTCAACCAGACCGGAACATGTACCAGGCCAATGAAACATGGGTTTGTAGAGGCATTAGGGGTTTCAATTGGTACAGGATTTTGTAAAAAGAGAATTTTTAACAAGCATCAACTTCATTTTCTTTTAAGGAAAAGGGACTGACGTATAACAAGCTTGACCAATACAGTTTGGTTTTGAGATCATTTGCAAATCTACAGTCCTTAAAAAATTGGTCATCTTCACTTCATATGTCTGGCTCACTTCTCCTGTCAAGTTTTGAAATAGCAGTTCAAATACTTGGGTTAAAATGATTGGCCTTTTGGTTCTTAAGCTTGAGAGGAACCCTGGAAAATCAAGTGCACCTCATGTACGACACTGCAACTGTGCCTGTGCCTCTTTGTTCTTTTTTTTTTTAAATCATTTTCATTTCTGTGATCATTCTACAATAAGGTTACGTAGCAAAAGAAAAAATGGTTTACCTTTATTTTATTATTTATGTCTTTAAGGGTGGATCTGTAAAGGAGATTATGACTTGAAAATGAATGTAGGGCAATGGCTTTCTTACAGAAAGTATTAGAAGTTTACTCTTCCAAGTACATGAGTGCTTCCCGAATGCTTGGAGATCAGTTGGCTCTTGCATGGGTTGTGGCTTCAGAACCTTCTTTTGATGCAAAGAGATATACCAGACCAGAACCTTTTATTAAAGGTATTGGTGGTGCTTCAGTTCTCTTTTTGCCATGTGCAATATACAATTGGACCCCTCCTGAAGGTGCAGGTCAATTCCATGGCATGCCTCTGGATGTCAAGGTATCAATATCTGAATAATATACATTTCTTATCAATTACTCAAAGAATATACATTTCTTATGAATTACTTGCTGTATCATATGTAACCCTTTCTGAAAAGGGACTGGACCATGAAGGTGCCAAGCAGGTTTATGGGTTCATTCAGATTTGGTCCCCAAAATATGAGGGATTATGTGGGAATATCACATATTATTTTGAGGTACAGGGAATTGATGCTAAGTATGAGCATCTAGGTCACCATAGAGAGGAATTGAACCAACATGTCCGGAGTAAATCATCGTTACACTGCCTTCTACTAATGATCTAGTTTTCTGATATGCAAATTCTTGTCAGATCCTGAATCCTGGTACCTAAATGGATGGTTGTAATGGTCTTTAAAAAAATGTTTATGCGGTCAAAACATCTGGGAATTACTGGCAAGTTTTAGAATACATATGAGGATTGACATTTCTTCTCATTTTTTACTGTTTTAATGCAACAGGTCGTGCACTTCAAAGGATCAAGAAAGCGCTTAATGCTCGAATCATGGGACTTCTATACCTCAACCAGTGATATCTCTGATATGTTGTGCCTCATATTAAGCAGTGGGAGAACCAAGTACGATTTCTGATCATGCATCGGCTTTAATTTGTCTTCGGAATTTTATCCCATCTTTCTTTTCGGGGAATGATCTATGAGAGACATTTCGGGACGAGAGAGTTCAGTCAATTAAGCTTTAGCAATGCAATGATAAGCTCCTTCAGTTGTTATCCACTGAGAACATACTCATCCCTGCGTTCCTCGCTGCTGCTCATTCCACCTCGAAGCCATCAGTCTTGAAGTTGAACCCCATGTATCAGGTCACTCGAGCTAGGCTCGACTTTAAATACTCCAGCTCGATCAAAACTTGGCCAAGCTCGGCTCATCTACACCGCTGAACGTAAGCGAAACACACGCAGCTTAATGAACCGGTGCATGGTAGCCATGAGGGCAAAAGACAGCCCTCTCAAGGATGCGATTGAGCATTGACAAGATTTCTGATTCTACAATTTATGAAAAAGACAAAAGGCAACGACTATGTAAGAATCTGATAATAAATAGTCTTCCTTGTTAAAATTACAGACTGGTCAAGCGTAAATCTGTCACCGATGACTACTTGAATCTGTCTACAACGTTGAAACTGCAACAATCACATTAAATCGGGTCTGAGAACCGCTCGGAACCGAAGCCTGAACCGTGGCAAGACATCGTTCGGAAGTCCTCCCCAGGAGGCCTTAAGCCTGACCCATTGTTCATACTACTCACCTGCAAGATCCATCGAATGTATGTATGTACTCTTGGGACAGGGTTCATTTGTTAAAGCAATCACAAAGAATACGATTTACTAGGAACTAAGGAAGCGTCGGGTCGAGTTGGCAGGGCGACAGTATCAGCCGGCGCTCTTCTTGCCACTGGCGTAGAATCTCAGGTACCACCACACGAACTTCTTCAGCCCTGTCTGCAAATCGGTCGCAGGCTTGTAGCCGAGCTCCCTCTGCGCGAGGCTGATGTTTGCATGCGTGAACTGAACGTCGCCATTCCGGGGAAGTGTCATCACCTTCCTGTTCGCCTTGAGCTTCAGCAGCCTCTCCAGTATGCCGACGAGATCGGCGACCGGAACGGGGGAGGTGTTGCCGAGGTTGTAGACCCGAAGCTGTGCCGGCCCCTTCTTCTTGCCGCTGCTCCCCGTGCTCTTCTCCGATGTGTCGAGAGCCGCCACGCATCCCCGGACGATGTCGTCGATGTAAGTGAAATCCCGGGCGACCGTGCCGCCGTTCGCTGCCTCAAAGATCGAGATCGCCTTGCCCTTGAGGATGTCCCTCGTGAAGAAGAAGTAGGCCATGTCGGGCCGACCCCAGGGGCCATAGACGGTGAAGAACCGGAGCCCCGTGAGGGAGAGCCCGTAGATGTGGTTGTACGTGTGGGCGATCTCCTCGCCGGCCTTCTTGGTGGCCGCGTACAGGCTGGCCGGCTGGTCGGTCCGGTCCTTCTCTGAGAAGGGGACCTTGGTGTTGAGCCCGTAGACCGAGCTGGACGACGCCCAGACGATGGAGGGCTGCGGGTTTGCCGACTTGCAGACCTCGAGGAGGCTCACGAAGCCGGCGATGTTACTGTGAACGTACGAGCTCGGGTTCTCCATCGCGTACCGGACGCCCGCCTGGGCTGCGAGGTGCATCACGTGGGTGAAGGCCACCACCTCGAAGAGCTTCCTCAGGAGGGCCTCGTCGTTGATGTCTCCCTCCACGACAAAGACCCCGACCCGCTCGAGGAGGGCCTGGCGAGCCCGCTTGAGGGAGGGGTCGTAGTAGTCGTTGAAGTTGTCGAGGCCGAGGACGCCGTCGCCCCGCCGCTTGAGGGCAGAGGAGACGTGAGTTCCGACGAACCCAGCGGCACCCGTCACGAGCACGGTCATCCCGGTGCGGGACCTGACCCTGGCCGAGGACCGGACCCGCCTCTCCCAGGCGGAGCCGCCCCACGCGTAGCCGTTGGTGAGGTGTCGGCGCGCGGGGTCCAGCCCAGACTGGCGGAGGGACTGGGACCAGACGAAGATCAGGAGGATGAGGCCGAGGGAGAGGAGGGACCAGAGGGTGAGCTTCCCGACGGAGGCGCGGGAGCGGAGCCGGTGAACGTAGGACTTGTCCATCTTGAATTTGCCTGGGCTTGGCGGGGATTCAACAAAATGGGACTTCGGCTTCATCTTGCCGACAAAATAGGTCTATATATATAGATATACGTATATATGTATGCACACCCGCAGACACGATCCCTAGTTGGTCGTTCGCGCGCTTCTCTCCGTCCTAAGTCTGTTTTTACGAGCTATCGGATCATCTCTCACGGGCGACGCTGGTTTCCATGGGAGAAGAGGAATTGAGATCTGAGGGAGGGAGGGCAAAAAAAAAAAAAACCTTCGAGAGGGTTTCAGGAAGTTGGAACGGATCCAAGGGACCAGTGGGAGCAAGTCTTGGCTATGCCCGGAAATAGAAGGCTTTGACGGTGATGAATCTAACACTCTTAACTTCCTTCTAGATGCCAGGAATAGTAAGTACTCTTGAAGTAAAAGCAACCGACAGCCACCTCTTTCACCGGAGGCTTCCGAGCCCGACTGGCCAGGAATCTTGGCTTATCCTCTTCCTCCCGTTCTCCCGTTAATTTAGTTAGATGAACACTCCACTATATATATATATATATATATATATATCCAATTTTTTATGCTTTTATCTCAATAAAAAAAATAATCCAATTATTAAAAAAAAACAGTTGACAGAGATCCATATGGATGTCGGGGACTAGGGAGTAGACTTGTCAAAGGTGGCAAAAAAAAAAGTTGATCCTTATAATAAAAAATCATAATTTTTTTAATAATACCTATATAATTATATTAAAATATTTATTTAAATATTTTTAAATTAATATAATATTTAAATTAAATAATAAATTATATAGTATAAAAATTTATTTTTTTCATGTGATTGGCACTTATATTAACGGCTTAAAATAAGAAAAATTCGTGATATTCTGACCAACCGCGATAATGAGTTGAACCAGTATAGCACGAAAACCGAGTCGGGTTGTGCCGACCCCAATTGAGAGGTCTCGGGGGCAAGACTCTGGCGTGCTTACTTGTGTTTTGCATTATTTTTCTTAGATGATTAAACATATAATTTATTACTATTATTTTTTATTTTTTATTTTTTACTTAGCTGCTCCCTCTACGCTAGCGCTACTGTTCATCAGGAGTCGCTCCGTCTCCGCCCATTTTCTTCCTCCACCGTCTTCGGTCGCCGCTCTGCCACTCACCCATCTCGGCCTCTGCAGCCGCCCCTAGTCATTACTTGACTCGGGTGACTCCAGTAGGTGCGGTGCTGATTCTCATTCTAGGGTTCTGTGATCTTGCCCCTTTCTGTCCTGATTAGTGGGTGATATGTCTGCACTGGCTCGTGGTTTCCTGATCCGATGGTCCTGATGCACAGGTTGTTGATTTGCCTATGGACGTCTGTGTGATGCCCCCAAATATTCTAGTAAAAGTCGACTTCTCATATCCGAGACATCTACGATCGGGAGTTGCAGCTTTTGGCTTAGCAAGATACTGCCACGGGACTACGAATCTGTTTGGCCCAGAACTCTGCTGCTTCCAGTTTTTTTCCTTGCATACCTCACAGCTTTCGCTTACAAAAAGTTTCAAGTAAGTGTTCCTTCTGAAACATGCACTGAAATTAGCTATCCCCCAATGATCTCATTATATGTGAATATTAAGCGATAGATACATGGGCCTGTTAGTGATTTTTGTATTGAAATTGCGGCAGAGTTGTATGACCCTCCTGATTTCTTTAATGAAACATAAATAGTCCATTAGAGGACTCGAGGGGATTATGAGAGCCCTTCTTGGATAACAACAAAACTCGTAATGGGGGAAGAATAAAAGCACTCCATTACCAAAGCATGGCTACGATTGGCAAAAATGTATTAATCCTGCTGCATTCTCTCCCTATTATCAATTATGGTCATTGTTATCTGATAGATATGACAATTATGGTGATTGGAGCAATCAAGTCCTAGAGTCAAAGCCTCTTAGTACTTCTCATGGTTTCTCGATAATATTTCTTTAGAACTCAGAAATTCAAATTTATTTATGGTAAAGCTTATAGAGTAAATTTCCTTGCAGAAACAAATTGATGATGAGGAGCATCCTTAATTCTTTAGACATGCTGCCAGTGCAAATAGCAAACTTGTATTTCCTACCATCCTGTACCTTGTAGTAGACAGACATAATCAATTGCTGTTCGACTCCATTTGCCTGCATTAACGCAGACTTATGCAGAACATAGAATGAACATGTAATGGAGCTTCTTGCATACGTCTTTGAGGACATCAACAGCAGTAGTAATCAAGTTGGTGCACCATTCTTTCCCTAACTTGATCAGTGTGGCTATCTTAGTCTGTTACTGAACAGAAAGCTGAATTGACATCTCATGTGCAAGTTGCATTTCTGTTTATACCATTTGCAGAAACCTCATGGCCTTGGTTTCTGTACATTGTCCTTTTTGTTCTCATCCTCCCTCACGTTCCTTGTTCTTGCTTAAACTTACCAATTTTGAAGAAGGTCAGACAAGTCCAACATAATACTTCTGTTCATGGTTTGTAGGAAGGTGGTGTGGTCTATTAGGAGCAATGCAGATGGAAGCGGTGGGTTGGATCCCTCTTCCATGAACGCAACAAACAGTGGCACCCGATTAATCAGGACGATTCGTAATATTCAATCTGAGCTAGGAAAAAAGATCCAGGAGATAAGGAAAAACCTCCCGATAAAGTTGTTATTTTTCTTGGTCGGGTTCTACTGTGCAACAGCCTTTGCGACAGTCATTGGGCAGACAGGAGATTGGGACATTCTTTCTGCTGCATTAGCTGTTGTGGTTGTTGAGGCGATTGGGGCTCTCATGTACAAGGCTTCTCTTCCTCTGTTCAGTAACATCAGGAGCCTCATTACTATGTTCAATTACTGGAAAGCGGGGCTCTCGCTGGGTCTCTTCTTGGACTCATTCAAGTATGAAATGGACAGCTTTCTTGGTTCCAGCAACGTCTTCAACTTTGACATGGATCTGTTTCCTAGGTTCTTGTAGTGGGTCTCACCAAAGTTGAACAAACTACATTCTTCCTCCAAGCACCATGTGAGGCAATGAATTTTTGTCTATACTGGATCCAGTTGGGACAACATTGCCGCTGAAGTGCAGTGCTTGGGTTGCCTCAGAAATGGACCGAGTAAGCTCTTATTTGCTCTCAATATTGAACAACTGTTGTTTCTCGCAGCTTATATTTGTGACATGTTAGTCGATGAAAGAGCTTTCTTTTCTTGATAAATGTCAAAGTTCGAAAATGTACAGGAGATTCTGCTCCAACTGAAATCCTGTGTTTGTATAGTAGATTAGGTTCAGCTTTTCGATAGCTTCACTATAGGAACTTCCTCACATTCATGATAGCTTGTAAAGTGAAATACCTCGACATGAATCCATGTTTATGATGTCTGGAATTATTTAGCCAACTCTATTGATTTACTTGCACTTCCCACTTGTCAAGTATTTATGAACAATGATTGTCCCAATTCCCATGGCTATGGCATCATAGTTGGGCTATGCTGGTGAGCAAAACTGAATGCACTAATGATTCCTGAGGCAATTCCTTGTTCATTCTTTACTCGAGCATTCCTACCAAAAACGCATACACTTGATGGAAAGTTCATGCTAACACGAAGTGTTTCCATCTGATTTTTTCGACTTAACAGTTTGCAAGAATGCGTCTTATCGTGTTATTGGTGGATCAATTTGTTTCACAAATGGTTTTTTTGCCAGCTACAATCACAATACTGCTGAAAGTACAGCTGGCGTACGTGGAGATCTGCTATGTAAGTTTTACACAATGCCTTCCTTGGAGGTGTAAGACTCTCTAACATGTCTAATCCCATTTACAAATTCCCTTTTTTTTCTCATGAACACCACCCGCTTCTTCACTGTATACTCCACGGCGCATGAAAGCCCAAGGTAAATCATTGAGCGTGGGAACAATGGGCCTATAGTGCTTCTGGTTCATACATCGTATATCCTTCGTGATAAGGCATGGGCAACCTAGAGTTGCGCGAACCAGTCCGCCCGAAAGATGAATCGAACTCTGTGACGTCAGATGTTTTAGCTCGGGATTTTGGGGTTGGCTTTGGTTGGAGGTCATTTGTGGCATTAACAAAAAGTACATTGTGCGAGTGGCCGCTGACTCAGCAAATCACCATAATTATCCACCTTAATTACTAACAAATTATCAAATTACAGGATCCAGTTCCCCGTATCGCCTAAGCTTTCCTGCGTGCATCAGAAATTTCTTGCGCCTGATACACGAGCCCAAAGCTGCAATATTACGTACCGCATCTAAATTTAATCAGATCCTAATATTTTATGAAAATTTATATCGAGAGAATTTTATCTTAGTGAATAGTCACAGAGGGTCTAATGGCTTATAATTATGGTTGGCTTATATCCTAATATTTTATGAAAATTTATATCGAGAGAATTTTATCTTAGTGAATAGTCACATAGGGTCTAATGGCTTATAATTATGGTTGGCTTATAGGAGGAAAAAAAAAATCAGAGTTGATGGGGAATGCTATTTTAGTCATGGAGAGGTTATCGCTCTATGCTCGCCACCACCATTATAGAGAGAGGGCAGCGGCAACTGCATGTCTTGAACTAGCGCTAATCGGTCTCTGTCCCCTTACTTTCGTTCCCGTCAGCTCTCTCTCTCTCTCTCTCTCTCTCGGTCTCTCGGTCTCTGACTCGTCGTATTGCTCTTCGTCTCTCGGGTAAGGCTCTCCTCTCTCTCCCATGATTGCCCACCTTACGGACTTCGCCTTTGAGTTCTTCTGGCAGTGTGTTTGCTGATAAGGGGCGTCGATACAGTCACCTCCTCTTGCCTTTATAGTGTGTCCCCATGCCGATTCCGTTCTTGATGTTTTTTTTTTTTTTCTGGTTGGAACTGCTCCTTGGTAGCTCGATATCTCTCTCCCTGTTCTAGTTTCTGTCGATCGACCCCACTTTTAGGATTTCTCAATAGTTTTCCGCTTTCGAGTGATGTAATGAGGTAGTTCTGCTGTATGCTTTTACCGTAATCTCTGGTGTGATTATCCGCTGATTAAGAGACAGAGGCTTGGAAGTGTACAATTCTATCTTACTCCTTGAAAGTAACATCTCGGTGGCGTCCATGTCCATGTTTATGTTAAGGAGTAGTGATGTGTCTGGGGAACTGATTTCGGTCGGTACGGTTCTTATTATAGCATTTACTATTTCTTTTGGTTTCTGCAGGTATGTCGGTCATCGGGCGAAGAGGAATTCATTACCTACATACGTTAAAAGTTGCAAATGTGCCCGCTGATCTGATAAAAAAGGGACAAGACCGCGTAATAGATGCTTCTCTCACACTTATAAGAGAGAGGGCAAAGCTTAAGGTACACTGTTACTTGCCTCAGTAAATATCTAGCCTCTGTTTGATGAATATAATATAATTGAGTGGCAAGTGTTCCTCTGAATCACATCCTTGATTTGTATGTTGTGGGGCCTCTCTCACAGTTGTCTCTTTTGTTTACAGAACTTTCTTTGATGCTAAGTTAGTAGTTTTCATTGGACTGAAAGTCATGTCACACAATACCGTAGGAAGTTCTTACTTTGAAAAACAAAATGCTGTTTCTTGATCAATTAAGCGTTGGTTTTCTTTAGGGAGAGCTTCTCCGTGCATTGGGTGGTGCCAAAGCCTCAGCATCACTCCTTGGAGTTCCTCTAGGGCATAACTCATCATTCCTTCAAGGGCCTGCATTCGCTCCCCCTCGCATTAGAGAGGCCATCTGGTGTGGCAGCACAAATTCATCAACAGAAGAAGGTTTGATGCCATGTTTATCAACAAAACGTTTTTGACATGAAAATTGGATCAGACCTACGGCACAAACCTCCCCCTAGGACCATAAAGTTCGTGGGTTTAACCCACCCTCTCCTCTGCTTTTACCTATCTTGAACATGAAAAAGTTGCTTTCTTAAGGATATGCCTAGGGAGAAGACCCAAAAAAAAAAATGTACATGACAAGTGCAGGAGGCTTGATTCATGTTATTATTGACACCCTTGACATCTTCTAGATGGAAAATGAAACTTGATGGTTACTAATTTGTGATTATCTTGTGTAGTGTTTCCAAGGAAAATTTTCTTAATACTGGATTTTGAACTGTCATTATCACTTTCCAGGGAAAGAGTTAAAAGACCCAAGGGTCTTAACTGATGTTGGTGATGTTCCTGTTCAAGAAATTCGAGATTGTGGAGTGGATGATGACAGGCTGATGAATGTTATTAGTGAATCAGTGAAGTTAGTGATGGAAGAGGTATCGCAAATTACAATTCTGACTATACATAAGTTTGTGTAATGTTCAGTCTACATTTTGGTTTTACTCATGCTCATTACATAGTCCTCTTAAAGACGCTCTAACAAGATCAGGTAATGTTAATGCAGAATATTTAGTTGTCCGACTACCAGTGAATACTTGGAGACTCATATCAGTGTACTACATATCTTATTGTCAAGGACCTCTTATTCATATATAGAATAATTTTATGTCATAGTGTTTTGTTTCTGTCTTTTTCATTCTCTGTGAAACTCTTTATATGGCACTGGGTGCCCATGCTATTAGCATGTTTTTGCCCTGCTTGAATATAGCACCAGAGTGGTCATGCTCATAGCTGCAATTATATCTAGTATACGGATTCCTAGGCTAGGCCATTCTTTGTATAGAACAGGAAGAAGGCTGTGATCCTTTTGTAACTTTTTTTTGGAGGAGATCCTTTCAGAACTTGCTTCAAGTCATGCTTTTTAATACCTAATTCTAAAAAAATATGCTTTCACAAATTGGGCTGGTTTTTTTTGCTGTAGGATATTGTGTTTATCAATTGAACTGCATGGTTTCTGCCCATGCCCTGACCTTTCTGACTTGTGTCATGTCAGTATCCACTTCGGCCTCTAGTATTAGGTGGAGATCACTCAATATCTTTTCCTGTTGTAAGAGCTGTGTCCGAGAAGCTTGGAGGACCTGTAGACATACTGCATTTAGATGCTCATCCTGATATTTATCATGCATTTGAAGGAAATATATACTCGCATGCCTCATCTTTTGCCCGTATTATGGAGGGTGGTTATGCACGGAGGCTTTTGCAGGTAAAGCCTTCCATTATGCTCTATTACCTCAGTATGTAAACTGTGCCCCTTACTATGGCTGTTAAAGAATTCAAATGATCCTTGTAATTCCAAGATTGTCTGGGCACAATTGTGCCTGCCTGAGATTTCACTTTAGCTGGCATGGTTCTAATGAGACAAGAACATCAAATATTAGTTTACTGGATAGAAGTAATTTCTCCCTTCATTTTGCAAGTTTATTACCTGAAAAGTATAGGAGATTGAGAAGATCTTTGTAACTTAGAAAAGATTTTCTTTTTCTTTTTGCTTTTTCTCCGGGTGCAAGAAATACTAGAATGATGTCAAGTTCATCTATATCCATGAGTTTGTTCTGCTATGTCTGAGAAACTTGAGGATAAGTAGAGCAACCTCCTCAGCGGGTAGAGTATAGGTGTATTGACAGTAGAAATAACTATTCCCGCTGATCTTGTTACCACTGAAGATGGTGGTTTAGTGGTCCAAGTTCAGTCCCATATAGTTTGGTGAGTACAAGATTCAAGATTCAAGATTCAAATCCCATCTTTGGTGTGGCTGGGTTGTTATTACTGCTACCCTCCTATTGTTTAGCCCCAAAAAAAAAATATTGACCTTGTTTTGAAAAGCAAGTGCTTGAACTCCCGGTAATCAGGGAACTTCGCTATAGAAAAGAGTAACTTGTCTGACAATTGATTACAACAGTAGAATAAAGGTTGATAATCGAGACTTGAGAGAGAGTGAACTTGCTGATATACAGTAGTACTGAGTAAATTCTACACAGTTATGATTGAATATTCATATTATACGAACTAGCAATTTACGTATTTTCATCTTGTCAAAAATAGGTGGGCATCAGATCCATTACAAGTGAAGGACGCGAACAGGGCAAAAGATTTGGAGTGGAGCAATTTGAAATGAGAACTTTCTCAGGAGATCGCCACCTCTTGGAAAACCTGGTACGTCTCTGACGAAGTATATTCAATGCATAAAGAACATTAAAATAGATTATGATAAAATATATATATGAAGCAAAACCTGTAATCGGACTTGCAAGCATCCAATTTCAGAAAATACAGGAAAGTACATGTAAGACATGCAAAATGCTACATTTGTCCCATGCCTCAGAGCCAATAATCCCCCAAAAGTCCAACTCCCCTGGGAAAAACAAAAGCTCTGCGAGAGCCACTATATTTTGGACCAAATAATATTCAGTCTTGCAATCTATTATACATAACGTGCTCTGCCTTGTCCTATCTATAGAAACTTGGGGAGGGGGTGAAGGGCGTATACATCTCTGTCGATGTGGACTGCTTAGATCCTGCCTTTGCCCCCGGTGTATCCCACATCGAGCCTGGTGGGCTCTCATTCCGGGATGTGATGAACATCCTCCACAACCTCCAAGGCGATGTGGTTGCTGCTGATGTAGTTGAATTCAACCCTCAGAGAGACACAGTTGATGGGATGACAGCAATGGTAGCTGCAAAGTTGGTTCGAGAATTGACCGCTAAGATCTCTCGGTAATTACCCTCATGGGACAATCTTAGTTAGTTGTATGAAATTTGTATGGAATTTGTGGAATTTCATTGCTATCACTACTACTATTTACAAAATAAGCTCTAGCAGCCTAGTAGTGATGGTGATGCTATACTGTGTGTTCCACCTACCATCCGGTTCTGTCTCGGTTTTCAAAACAGAAAAGAAAAGCAATGTTATGAACTCCATTTGCAAATGTCTCTGTTAGATCTCTCTGCAGCTCTTCTGATTATGATCGACCAATTATTTGTCAATGCAACATCTACAATGAATTGGGGATACTTTTCTACTCCTGAAAGATCTGCAGATATATGTCCTGGTGATCTATCCAATGAACTTTGCCTCCCAAAGAATGTATGGGACGCGACATTGCTGCCTGAGATGTCACCTACGCCAGTCTCGATACATATTATCTCACTCACTTCACTTCTCTCAATCGGGAATGCAAGGGCAAGCGGTGAAGTTGTAGTGGCAGGACGGCGCTCATTTACTGCTTGCAGCAGTTTGCAGTAGTACAATATAGCTATGGCAACAACACCGGCACGTGCCTGATGTCAGCTGTTGAATGAATCTAAGCATTGGGCTGTCTAAATTTGAATTACAGGAAGAAGTCCTCCTCTCATGTATATTTTAAGATCTAAAATTTGTCACCTTGGAACTAACTTTTTTCTCGGCTGCCCCCTTGAACAAATCTTCAACCTTCAAACCCGCCTTCAAAGGCCAAATTCACTTTCCCTGTCATTGACTGTCCCCTCACACCCACCTTCCATCCACATTATCACCTTTTTAAGACGTGACAACTACGCTTAAGCCGATGGGCATCACCTCCCCACCGTAAATAGAGAGTGACACGAGCTCAGGCCAGAGGCTGATACGTCGGACTGCGAGGAAGAAGAGAAGGTGAAATCCTTCCCGTCTAGCATTTGCTAGGAGCTTTTTGTTCAGCAGTAACTGTGGCATGGTGATGCATCATCATGGGCTAATAACATCTGAGGAAGATGGTGATCCAGAGAGTATCTATACAAGATGAAGGAGAGAGAGAGAGATAATAAGGAGGAAAAATGAAGATTGAAAGGTGGAGCATCTCTTGGGCACCTACCCACAGTCAACGGCCGAGATGGCTCTACGTGAATCTAACGGTCAGCTCTCTACACTCACCAACTGTCCTTTTGCGCAGACGAGAAGCTCAATGTCTCGTTCTCTCTCCTCCTCTGGTCCCCGTTGCCTTCCTTCCTCTCCTTCCCTCCCTCCTTTTTAATCTCCATTTCCACCACTCATGACTCTGTCAGCCTTCTCCTCAATCTCTCCAATGGCTTCCACTCCCTCTCCGGCCCTCTCTCAGGCCCTCATCTCCCGCCCTTCCCTCCCTTCCACTGCCGGCCCCAATGGCCAATCCTCCCTCTCCCTTCCCTCATTCTCCCGCATCAAGCTCTCCCCGCTCTCCTCCTCCTCCTCGTCCGCCGCCCACTGCCGCCGCGGCCGCCTCCCCTCGGCCACCCGCACTGCCGTCAGGGCCTCCGCGGCCGTCGAGACACTCGGTTCCACAGCTGAGACTGCCCTCGTCGAGAAGTCCATCAACACGATCAGGTTCCTCGCGATCGATGCTGTCGAGAAGGCTAACTCCGGTCACCCGGGTCTCCCCATGGGATGCGCCCCGATGGGCCACATACTCTACGACGAGGTCATGAAGTACAACCCCAAGAACCCCTACTGGTTCAACCGCGATCGCTTCGTGCTCTCCGCCGGTCACGGGTGTATGTTACAGTATGCTCTGCTGCATCTCGCTGGATACGACAGCGTCAGGGTGAGCTTCTCTTCCCATCCTGTTTTAATTGCTGAAATTTGATTAGTTCACGGAATTGGAGATGATTAATCGGTCTCTCTGATTGAGCTGAAAACTGATCTGTACTTGCCGAGTGCTTGAGGAAATGTAATACAAGAATGAACTAGGATTCGTGAGCAAAGATCAGAAAATTGTCTTTCAACGTGCATCCAAAGCTGTACTTCAATAGGACTTGAGACAGATGGGCTCTCTCTTTGTCTATCCTGAATCTTTAGTTGCATGTCTGCCTTTCCTTCTCTTAAAGAGCTTCACTGCTGACTTTGTTTATGGATATGTTTTCTTCTTTGTATGTTTGCCTCTATCTCTTTTTACATATGGTTTACTTTGTTTTTTTATTTGTTTTGGAATAAAAGGCGAGTGTAATCTTAGCTACCCTTTGTTATATAGCTAAAACCATTTTTTTGTGGGGGTGGAATTGATTGATTATAGGAAGAGGACTTGAAGAGCTTCCGTCAGTGGGGAAGCAAAACACCTGGACACCCTGAGAACTTCGAGACACCTGGTGTTGAAGTCACAACAGGTTAGTTATCCTTTGTTTCTTCTTTAGATTTATACGTGAATATTTGTTGCCGTGAGATTATGGTTAAAATGAATCATTAACTGTGCAGGTCCTCTTGGCCAAGGAGTCGCCAACGCTGTTGGTTTGGCCCTTGCAGAGAAGCACTTGGCTGCTCGCTTCAACAAGCCCGACAGTGAAATTGTTGACCATTATACGTACTACACCTGACTAAAATTAGAGCCCATTGCACTTTAGAGAGTCATAACAATTATGGTGCTTAAGTCATTTAAGTGTTAGTCATGGGGAGAAAAGAGAAGAAGATAGGAACGATGTGAAGTGCCAATTAAATCATAAATCAGTTTGGTTCATTGAGTGGTCATATATTTACTGAACCCATTTCTTTTTACTTAATTTTGGCTCAAAACTGTATTGACCGCATTACCTTTGTCATCCCTTTCTAACTTCTTTTCTCAATGTACTCAGTCTCAGTTATCGGAGTCTTTTGTGCTATTTTGAGGATTACTACTACAAACTTTTATAATTCAATGGCATTCTCTTTTTTGTCCCCTCTAGATATGTCATCCTTGGAGACGGGTGTCAGATGGAAGGAATTGCCAATGAAGCCTGCTCTCTTGCAGGACACTGGGGACTTGGGAAATTGATAGCATTTTATGATGACAACCACATCTCAATTGATGGTGACACAGAGATTGCCTTCACTGAGAGTGTGGACACCCGCTTTGAAGGCCTTGGTTGGCATGTTATCTGGGTCAAGAATGGTAATACGGGTTATGATGACATCCGTGCTGCAATCAAGGAAGCAAAGGCAGTCAAGGACAAGCCGACTTTGATTAAGGTTAGATATGTCATGTCCCACTTCATAGATGGCTTCATATAAATGATCTGGGATTATGAATGCATTCATAGTTAGTTTATAGGAGAAAAGACCTTTTGATTTTGTAGGAAGTGACCTTGATGGGAAAATACTGTATTTAATTGTCCTCGTCTCAGCTTTTGCTTTTCCTCAATAAAGTTGGTTTTATACGAGAAAACGAGGTTGAACACTAGGTGGATCCATTTAGATGAAAGATTTTATGAATGTGTATGCATGTTTATTATTCGAGAGTTTTATAACTGGCTCAGACTGATCTCTTTTTCTTCCACTTCTTTTGTGGGATCGCCTGTTTCTTTTAATCGTCATGCATTTTGACATTTACACTGTTGTCTTGTCCACTCTTTGGCCTTTTTCTTGGGAAATCTCAGATAACCACCACGATTGGTTATGGCTCACCAAACAAGGCTAACAGCTACAGCGTGCACGGGAGTGCTTTAGGTGCCAAGGAAGTAGATGCTACTCGGCAGAACCTTGGGTGGCCCTATGAGCCTTTCCACGTTCCAGAGGATGTTAAGAAGTATGTATCCAGTGACCAAAATCTGAACTCTCTTCTATGAAATGAACCCAGAATTTACTGATCATCTTTATTGCAGACATTGGAGTCGCCACATCCCTGGTGGTGCTTCCTTTGAGGCTGAATGGAATGCTAAATTTGCTGAATATGAGAAGAAGTACAAGGAAGAAGCTGCAGAGCTCAAATCTATCATCAAGGGTGAATTGCCTGCGGGATGGGAAATGGCCTTGCCTGTTAGTACAAATAAATCCTTTAGCTTCCTGCATGCACTTCTTCTGAACTTGCCTACACGCAGTTCTACTAAATTTTGCTACATGCACGTCCTTGGAAATCTATGCATCTGAAAAACTCCTACAGTATTTTGGCAAAATATTGATTGGAACACTAGTAATTTTTTTCATAGACAAGTGCAACTGCCCTTGGGGCACTTGTCAGCTTTATCATTTCCAAGTAAATTTCAATTCTCCATTTTCACTAAATATTATTCTTGTACTCCATTTAATGGTTCTTTTGACCAAACGATCATTTAAATGATTCTTTGAATTGTCTTTCAGACATATACTCCAGAGAGTCCAGCAGATGCAACCCGAAACCTCTCCCAGCAGTGCCTCAATGCCCTTGCGAAGGTTCTGCCTGGCCTTCTAGGTGGAAGTGCTGATCTCGCTTCTTCAAACATGACCTTGCTCAAAATGTTTGGAGACTTTCAGAAGAACACTCCTGAGGAAAGGAATGTGAGGTTTGGTGTTAGAGAGCATGGAATGGGAGCAATCTGTAATGGCATTGCCCTCCACAGTCCTGGGCTCATCCCATACTGTGCCACCTTTTTTGTCTTCACCGACTACATGAGAGCTGCCATAAGAATTTCGGCTCTCTGTGAAGCTGGGGTTATTTATGTGATGACCCACGATTCAATTGGGCTTGGAGAGGATGGCCCCACGCACCAGCCCATTGAGCACCTGGCAAGCTTCCGGGCCATGCCTAACATCCTAATGCTCCGGCCTGCTGATGGGAATGAGACTGCTGGGGCCTACAAAGTTGCTGTGCTTAACAGGAAGAGACCTTCCATTCTTGCCCTTTCGAGGCAGAAACTTCCCCAGCTCCCTGGAACCTCCATTGATGGAGTTGCCAAGGGCGGGTACATAATTTCTGACAACTCCACAGGCAACAAGCCTGAACTTATCTTGCTTGGGACAGGATCCGAGTTAGAGATTGCTGCTAAGGCTGCAGATGAGCTCAGGAAGGAGGGGAAGACAGTGAGAGTTGTGTCTGTTGTTTCATGGGAACTTTTTGATGAACAGTCAGAGGAGTACAAGGAAAGTGTCCTGCCTGTTGCTGTGACCGCTAGGGTTAGCATTGAGGCTGGATCTACGTTTGGGTGGGAGAAAATTGTTGGGAGCAAAGGGAAGGCAATCGGGATAGACAGATTCGGTGCAAGTGCTCCAGCTGGAAAGATATACAAAGAGTTTGGAATTACTGCTGAGGCAGTTATTGCTGCTGCCAAGGAACTATCCTCTTAGAGTCGGAGACATGATCAATACTCAGCAAGTGAATCTTGGATCTCTTCTATTGAAGATTTGACGCTCGAGTTTTGGATCTCCAGATTGGATTGAAGAGGCCACGGCTTGAGAGATATGAGGCAGAATTAGGTCTCTCTTGCTGCGATAAAAGAAAGCTCGATTTTCCTTTCTATCTTTGTTTAATTTTCTGTGCTGCTAATAGTTCTACATGCAGACCAATCTCTGAGTTTGTAATCTTCTGCTGCTTCGTGATGAGAACCCTCCTCATAAAGCTGGATTTAGATTCCACCTCATCACAACAGTCGATCAGAGTTCTTGATCATTGTGCTGCCATTCTTATGTTATTGGCTTCTTTTGGGATGATAATGCATGGACAATCTGGGTTACCTTGTTGGGTCATGGAATTAGAAAATGAAGAAATTTATTTCTAGTGTTTAGTTGAACTGCTACAACCAACGCTTAACGGGTGTCTCAAAGAATATGCGGCTCGTACCATGTGATGTTTTTTCTTCTTTGGATTAAGTGGGCAATAATGCTGCCCATCCAATAGGGAAGGTGGGGCCAATCACATGACTCGGGATAGAGGGACCTACCAGTAATAGATCTGAGGCCAGAGATCCTGTGGTTGGAGTCGCACTGGTGAATCATGGACCCGCGCACCGGATATTGACCCGTTGATGAGGGCTAGCTATTTCGTTGTCATCGAACTGCTTATCCACATTGTCTTCTACCACCGAAAGTTCAGCAGCTCAGCCTGTGGCCTCGATGATTGAATTGGGACCTGACCAGCTCCCTCCCACAATTTGTTCTTCCCATTTCCCATGGGGGGCCTCGTTTGTCTTGGCGTCTTTTGATCTCATTTTACGCCACATGTCACTACTGGAACCACTTTCAAACTTTTATTATAATATATATAACATTGAAATATTATAAAATACATTTGTCGGACGAAGTAACCTCACACTATTGGACTCGTAACTCAAAATATATATATATATATGTCATGATCGATTTTTGCTTATAATACCAGCATCGTCCATGTCATCTAATAACACTCGAACCAATGCAAACTCGTGTTGAGGGACCCACACTCAGCATGGTGGGCCCCATCACTCATGAGAGAAACCCGGCGGCAGACTCTCTCGCTTACAGACACGGCATCTCTTAATGAAATTTCGAGCATTGCATATCAGTCATGTCTCAAGCAACCTCTCACAACCTAAAATCTGTGTGTGTTTGTGTGCTGTTGCTGTATAAGTTAGCTGGGAGTCGGTTGGGTAATTCGACAGGGTTTATCGAGTCTCTACATCTGCGCCATCATGTTGAATCAAAAGCTATGGGCCCATTAATTGGACAGAAGCCCTTCACTTTCTGGATGGAGCTCCGACATCCATCGGTGTCCATTTATAAGCATCATCACCTCCATTGAAGCAAGGCAGACCGGCCCAATGGATGGTATGAAGCTGGCTCATGCATGACTGCTCTACAAGCAAGAGGCGGACAGTGTCCATTATATTTGAACTGGATCACGGTGACCCAAGTACCTAATTCAGAAAAAAAAAAGGGTGTCGGGTTCCTAAAAAGTTGAAGTGAAGCCATAGTTATTGGACAGGACAGAGGTGATGAAGCAACCACGGGACAAACTATTGGAGGTGTGTGTCTTCTGTAGTTAAGACATTTAACTGTCTTACTCACCGTCCTTACCCAACAATATCATCTCATTCTCTAAATCTGTGTTCAGCACTTTTCAAAACACGACAATAGCAGCAAAAACCCTAGAGACGGTATTTAAGCCTGCCTATCGACTCTTAAACCAGATTCTGAGAAAGAGGCTCAGTTCAACGACATGCTGATGATCAATGTACAGTACCGTCGGGCTCAGTTTCGAGAATTCCCGTGCGAATCAAAGGGGTAGCATACACAAAGGGATGGGAAGCAGCATCGGTATTAGGAATCGTTGGAGAAAGAGAAAGAGCGATAACAGAAATGAGAAAATGGGGGATGTCATAACCAAGCGACAGTCTCTCAGGAGTTTATTATTCGAAGGAGCCTGTTCCACCCCC
The DNA here is from genome assembly GCA_900006705.1 of Sonneratia caseolaris. Lineage (NCBI taxonomy): Eukaryota > Viridiplantae > Streptophyta > Magnoliopsida > Myrtales > Lythraceae > Sonneratia > Sonneratia caseolaris. The sequence goes on from CXYZ01010242.1 coordinate 188,131, forward strand.
ATTGGCCTCGCCCAGTGACATCCGCTCAATGGAGAGAGTCGAATTAACGCACAACCTCGTGTGAACTGCTCGATCGGATACGTTCTATTCTAACCGCTTGAATTAACATTATCATGAACTCTTCCAAACTACGACACTGGCAAACGTGAAGGAATGAAAGTCTCTGTAGGTACCGGCCGCAAAGTAGGTAGAACGCTTTTTGGTGGTGAAAAAGCCCTTCAAGAATTGCAGCTGATTCAATGCTGGCTGGCCTGGCCTGGGCCATCTAAACGAAAGTTCATCCACGGGTCTTCCTGATTGAGAGATGTGCGCTCATCAGTTCCTGGTTTTGAATGATCACCGAGGCTGAAAACCCATCAGAACGGTTTTTCTCTTTGATTCATAAGTTTATAAAGGAATATAGTAAAAGGATAGTAAAGTTACACGGAAATTACACTACGAATCAAATTTACCGTCTCTTTTTATCATCAAATAAAAAGCGGTGTCACTGTATTAAATGATCTAACAGGTAGGCTCTGGGCTACAAGGAAATAAACAGCAATAAACTAATATGTAAGCCCATTGTAACGCCCACATTAATATCTTATTATATTAGCATAAGTCAATTATTATACATTGAGTTGACTTTAGCTTAGATTGCTTATTGGCAAAACAATCCTAACGAGAAATTATATTCATAAAGTCTACTACTATTCCTAACGACACGCAGTAATGATTCGTCCTAATCTTAGCAAATAATGGAAAATTTACTGATTTCGTCCTCAAACTTTTTACTATTTTCAGTTGATTCCATCCTAGACCTTTATATCGTATCATTTTTATTTTCAACATTTTACATTTCTATCACTTTAATCCTCCCGTAGAAATTTCGGTTCAAAATACTACGATTTAAATATGTTTTTAAATTAAAATAACTTTGAAAAACTTATAAAAAAAAAAGGAAAACAAAGAGGGAACCGCGTTGCACACTACTTGCATAGCCGGCGACCTCAATAGAGGGGCGGCGCCCGCCGGTCATGGCCCCACCGTCAATTTCGATCTCCATTCCGTGAGGGGTCATGGCCGCCGGCTGCCACGGCCCTCCATCGGGGTTACCGGCCCCGGCCCCGGCCCCCGCCCCCACCTCAATTTCATGCCATTCAATCGGCTAGCCCCTCCGTGTTTCATTTTTTAAAATATCTTTCCTTTCTAAAAAATTTTCAGAGATGATATTTTTTGTACAGAAATGTACTGTTCAACGGAAAATATAACCTATAGTTTAAAAACCGGACCGGCCCGCTAGTTTAATTGAGAACCAGTTACTCACCTAGTCCAATTTCTACAAAAGATCCAATTGTAGTTTCAACTCTAATTGAACCGGCCTATTTCGGATCTGACCAATAAACCTAATTGAATTAGTGAGAAAATCGCTCAACTTAATTTTAAAAAAAAACTTATTATAATGTACACATTTTATTTTACTAAACTTATAATTATATAAATTTATTAGTAATATTATTTATTAAATATGTGATTCGACCTATTGAAATATTGATCTAACCTATGAACCTATTATGCTTATATTGATTTTTGGTCCAGTCCGGTTTTAAAAATTATGATATAAGATGAAGACTAAAGTGACAAAAACGTAAAAGGTTGGGAATAAGAATGGCAAAAAAAAGGATTTAGTACAAAAATAGCAAAAAAAGTTAAACGTTGAGGACGAAATCAGTCATTTTCCCAATAATATACGATAGAATGGTATGATGCAGAGGATCGTCTGTTCGACGACGCGTCGAGGATCAAGCCGCCGTCCCCTACATTAATGACATATAGTCCATAATATTGATGCTTAGACTCGGCTATTAAATGTAAATAAAAATAATATTCGATAGAGTAACATTAATACAACCCTAAATATATAGCAAAAGGAAATCTTGAGTTCGGTCACTGCTCACCCAATTCATGAGTGGACGTGCGTAAATCTTCAAAGCACGTATCATTAATTAGTTAATTTCTTCTTTTTTTTTGGTGTGGGTGTTAAATAATTAAGCATTAATTGCTAGCTTAAGGCTCACTAATTGATTTTGTCGTAAGTAAAGCAATTATCATTTTCTTTTCTTTTTTTTACTTTTTTTCTCCCTCTAAATTTACAAAGCACGCCAATTTTTTTATTAACATGAAACTCGTAAACATAATTTTTAAAATCGGATCGGACCGGAAGCCAGTGTAAGCATGGATTTATTGGTCGAACCGTGTGTTTAATAAATAATATTAATAATATAATATTATTAATAAATTTAAACAATATCATAATTTGAATATGATTTATAATAATATTATTATATTAATTATTATATTAAACAAAATTTTAATATAAAATATAAATATAAGTATGATAAATAAAGTATGTACATTATAATATGTTTTTTTTTAATTTTAAGTCGGTCGATTTTCTTACGAGTTCAATTAAATTTACCGGTCGGACCAGGAACCGGCCGGTTTAATTGGAATTTTTCTCCTTGAATGTGCAATTGGATTTTTTTGTAGGAACCGGATCGGGTGAGTAGTCGATTCCCGGTCGAACCGGCCGGACCGGTACGATTTTTAAAACTATACTCGTAAATATATGATGTGATATAAAAAATGGAGAATAAGTGATGCAGAGCCTTATAATAAGATTTTCATATGTAGTTTATGAATTATTAAGTTGAGATTGGTGCAATTACTCATTTTTCAAAACAGGGCAGGTTGACTAGGCGGCTTGCATGCATCGTCTGACTTTCTGCATGGCATAAACTGCACGGACTGACTTGGCCTCTTCAAAACTGTACTACAGAAGAGGACATTGGTTTTGATTAAAATTATACTGATTTCCCCCATTTTGCCTCATCTGCCTGGGTCCCAGTCCAGGTTTGAAGCCTGCCATCTGATGATCTCTTCATGGGAAAGAAAAAGCATAGTAGGGGGGCAAATATACAATTTGACCAATCGAGAGCCGGCCCTTAACAGCCACGCAACGCCGTCGTTTTGGGTTACTTACGGTGGATGGTCCGTGCGTGCTTATTTGTCCCCCACACTGGACTACGCAGCCCATGTTTATTGACAGAAAATATTCAAATTTCAATAACGTGTTCCATCGCTCCCCCCCTATTTCTCAAACTCTATGACCTAAGCAAGACCGGTTATTTGCCGGTTCGGTATCATCGAGAGTTGTGAACAGACAAATTCTATAAATTAGACAATTTTACATTGTAATAATGAATCAATTTATATTGAGTATTATAAATATATTAAGAATGTGTTCAAATTTTTGAATGCCAAGTTTTTGAAAAAAAAATTATTGTAAAGTTTTCTCTTCCATACATATATTAGAATATTTTGTCATTTGACAATCCTGCAGTTTGACGTTAGGAATTCAAACAAATGATGAATACGACTCAATCTCGTTCCTAGTTACGACATGAAGGAGCTAATAGGAAATGGACAGCGCAGACCCTTTAGAGACGAAATGCCGCCTCTTGGAACTCTATATAAACCAACCAATGGAGGCACATTTCGATATCATCAGCTCATCCAAAGATCTTTCCGATTCCTCGTCTCTTTCGTCTGCTCACAGCTCCTACGCCCCCACGAACATTTCAGCAGTCGGCGGGATCCATCTACGCGATCATGACGCTTCAAAAGTCCACGAGTTTACTGTTCCTGTGCTTGATGATCTCCCTGACGTCGGCCGCTCTGGGTTACGATAAGGGAGAGATCAAGTCATGGTGCGCTCAGATGCCCCACCCTAAACCCTGCGAATATTTCTTGAGCCATAACCCTAATGGCAAGCCCATCAAAGGGAAGTCCGACTTCCGTCAGTTGTCCTTGCAGCTGGCACTCGACAGGGCTCACCATGGCTGGAACAACACCCACTCGCTCGGCCCCAAGTGCCGAGATGAGAAGGAGAAGGCCGCCTGGGCTGACTGTCTCAAGCTGTACGAGTACACCATCGGCCGGCTTAACCACACTGCCGACCCCAACACAAGGTGTAGCCAGGAGGATGCTCAGACCTGGCTCAGCACCGCCCTGACCAACCTAGAAACTTGCAAGGCCGGTTTCATCGAGCTGGGCATCTCGGACAACGTCCTCCCCCTCCTGTCAAACAACGTCTCGGCTTTGATCAGCAACACCTTGGCCCTGAACGACGTTCCATACAGTCCGCCAAACACCACCCGCGGGTTCCCGACATGGGTCAAGCCGGGGGATAGGAAGCTCCTCCAGTCTTCATCCCCGGCATCCAAGGCAAACATTGTGGTGGCCAAAGATGGCTCCGGAAACTACAAGACTATAAAGGAAGCTGTAACTGCTGCGGCTAAGCGGTCAGGGACGAGCAGGTACATCATCTACATTAAGGCAGGAACATATAAGGAGAATGTGGAAGTTGGGACGAAATTGAAGAACATCATGTTTGTCGGTGACGGGATTGGGAAGACCATAGTTACCGGCAGCAGAAGCGTCGGCGGAGGATCTACCACATTTAACTCGGCCACTGTTGGTAAGTTCCAATGCATACTCACACACTAATATCGCATCATGTCATCAGCTTGGATCCCTTTACATAAACTCATCATGGATATGTGAAAGAATTTTAGTAACTGAACATATGACGACTGAGTGGCTCCCTTTCCACTCCATTCACGCGAGATTTCTCCGAATCAGTATTAGCTTGCATAAAAATCAACATTGGATGTAACGTTCTTTTCCTACTTGTCTTTTTCTATATGTTTACAGCTGTTGTTGGAGATGGGTTTATTGCTCGCGACATGACGTTCCGAAACACTGCCGGTGCAGCAAACCACCAGGCTGTGGCTCTCCGTTCCGGCTCCGATCTCTCGGTATTCTACAGATGCAGCTTCGAGGGTTACCAGGACACGCTTTATGTGCACTCAGACAGGCAGTTCTACAGGGAATGCAACATCTACGGGACAGTAGACTTCATCTTTGGAAATGCGGCCGTCGTCTTCCAGAGTTGCAACATCTACGCTCGCTATCCTCCCAACAAGACCAACACCATCACCGCTCAGGGCAGGACGGATCCTAACCAGAACACCGGTATCTCCATCCACAACTGCAGGGTCACAGCCGCTTCGGACCTCAAACGGTTGCAGAGCTCCGTCGAGACCTACCTCGGGAGGCCGTGGAAGGAGTACTCGAGGACAGTGTTCATGAAGACCTACCTCGACAGTCTCATAAACCCTGCTGGGTGGATGGAGTGGAACGGGAACTTTGCCCTCAAGACGCTGTACTACGGTGAGTACAAGAACACCGGACCAGGATCGTCCACATCCAAGCGAGTAACCTGGGCAGGATACCACGTCATTACTAGCTCAGCTGAGGCTTCTAAGTTCACGGTCGGAAAGTTCATCGCAGGCAATTCCTGGTTGCCCGCCACTGGCGTCACATACACTTCCGGTCTCTAAATTCCGCCGATGAGTCTGGCGGTTCCACGATACAGCGCGCTCGACCGGTGTCAATTTACTTAATTGTTGAGCTTGGAGTGTATTCTTTCAATCGTTCTGCAATTTTAGTGGCCCTAGCTAGTAAATGTTTGTTTCATGATTATACAATAAAATTCGTCTGATCTTCCAATTCATCGAGTTTGCAAAACCCCACTACGTACATACATTTTATCGAAATAAATATACATTTAAACAATCTTCCATAATTGGACTCATGAGAAGAGGGGATTTTGCTAGCTGGGCTGATCGAGCTCTCTTCTTAATGAGTCATGCATCGTGCTGCAAGTTACGTTGACATGGAAGAGAATGCATTGAACGAGTCCCCATACTCTACAGATGTGCCCGAGTAGAGAAGGTGACTTGGCGGACCTGTGGATCTACTCACGTAAATGCTTTATTGTCCAAATGTTTCTTTTGATATTATATATATTTCCATATTCATCACATATTAATTACTATGTTTGATGGTTTTAGTTAATGGGGAGATTATATCAATGGAGATTATAATACGTGACAAAATCAAAATTACAAAAAAAAAATCCATGGATTTGAAATAATGATAATATGACTTGCTATCAAAAGATTTTACATTAAATTTAGCAACTCAAATTTCATCAACAATATTCTTTGCTTTTCACTTTCCAGCGAGAACTTTAAAGAGACAGACAGACAATTAATGCTTGATTAATTAATCAATTAATCGTTGTCTTTGGTTCTACTTAATAATGAGCCTCCAATTTCTTCTTGACGGTTATCGAAGTCAAGGTAGCCAAGCACAAACGTGAGGTGAACAAGCTCTTCGGATAAAAGCGCCACGCAAAGTGATCTCATGATTGAAGCAAAAAAAGTGAGTCAGCTGATTCAGCGTCGGTGACCTAACGGAAAAGAGGGTCTGCCACCCTGGAAGAGAAGTCTCCCCTGTCAGCCTCCGTTAAAGAGCCATGCATCGAGTTTGCGGTCAAGCAGAAAATTAAAGGGCTATAGAGATTAGGTCTTCATCGTGTACTTACTGCGTACTTGCATGGGCCTTGCACAGCCTACCTATCAGCAACCATCCACCTAGTATTTGGTAGAGTGACATCAATTCTAATATCAAGATATTACAAATTCAATATTTATTATAAAATTTTCTAAATTTCTTTATATTTCAAGAATTATCTTTCTCCTTTACAAGTTTATGGATCTCCAGGGGAGAAAAAACTGTACTTGCAAAAAAATATCTAAATTAATATATGTAAGAGTAAATTTTATGAATTTTTCTGTATTTCCATTAAATTATCATATTCCACGCGAAGGATATCGTCCGTGGAGTGGATGAGGGCTAATAATTATTTTTTATTGGGGGAGGAAAAGGAGCTAATAAATTATTTGGGACATAAGGCATATTTTAAAATTAAAATAGATAAAGGTCGCATGTTGCTAAGGCCGGTCATGGTCAACGACAACCCGTATGTCTTGTCCTGGTCATATTTTATGTCTGCGGCAGGGAAGTACACGTAGGACATCGGGGCCCACACCTCTTCCTTTGACTGGGATTCGAATGTTAGTTAGAAATATATAATTTTTTTACCAGATGAGAGAAAAAAATAAAGAATTATGAAAAATTTTATAATAAAAGTTAAATTTATAAAATTTTAATTATTAGGCTGAAAATAATAATAATATACCAAATATTATTCTTAAAAGAAAAAAACACGATTTTACTTACAACTAATATTGTGAGAAACTGATTAATTGTCCATGATATGTGTAGTGTTGTTAAAAACGCAATTTGGGCCGATTCAAAACGAGTCTAGAATCATTTGATTCAGTCTGGTTATGAGTTACGATTCAAACAAATATAAATTAGTGCATAACTGTTTATAAATGAGTCGGTTTGG
>CXYZ01010242.1:195519-253222 GCA_900006705.1 Sonneratia caseolaris
TTTAATTTTTTTTAAAAAAAATTAAATCGACCTGACAAATTTCGACTGTTGATTTGTAGGATTTTTGCTCGGTTGGGCATGTTTCAAAGGTTTTAGGTTAGTTGTGGTTTCAGGCTAGTTCAGTAAGGTAACAGTTCGGACCAATTACGATTCAACAGGTCCATATTTCGAAACTGTCTCCTAACCACCCCAAACCTACTAAGAACAGTTACGGGCCGAGTTAAGAGCGATTCAATTATGATCCAACTTCTCCCGTTTAACATCTTTAGATATGTGTTTCATCATGGAGAAATTCATTAAGGCTTCCTTACTTTCTCTCCAGAAATATATATATATATATATATATAAACATTTTTTTAAAATTTATGATCACTAAGCTATTACTAATGAGTTACCGTGTTCCATTTTAAAATAAAAATAAAAATTATTACGCATATCCAATTAAATATATGCAGTGGCAAAAAGGAAATTTAGTTGGTATCCTCTCCCTGATAACGTCAGTAGAACTAGAAGCTAGTCTGTATTCCATACATGTATGCATGTATATATTGAATCTAATCTGATGTCGGAGGCTCATTAATTATTCCTAGATTCTAACGGGGTTTGGCATATTAATGACGTCATCCTCCTTATTATTATGAATATAATATTAGAGTTTAAGGCATGCAATTGGATGCCGAAGATCCACGCAGGCCTTCCTCAATACCTACCTAATTGACCATTGGGTATCTCTTTCTACTGTATGTCACGTCCATCTCACTTCGTTCGCATACGAACACCCACCGTTACTGTGAGCAGTCAATCCATCATGCCGATCCAGATGCTGCCTATTCTGTTGCTCTTCCCTTTTCTGCTGATCTATCTATCCCTCGAGGTTCTAGGCTACAGTCATGGCGAGATCAAGTCGTGGTGCGCTCAGACGCCACATCCAAAAAAAACCATGCGAATATTTCCTTAGCTATGACCTATAGGGTGAACCCCCCCATCAAGGGAAAGTCCGACTTCCTGAAACTGTCATCGCAGCTGGCGCTGGGTCGGGCCCGGTACGCCCATTCCAACGCAGACTCCCTGTAAGAAGAAAGCTGCCTGGGCGGACTGACTCAAGCTGTACGAGTGCACCGTCAGCCGGCTAAACCACACCGTCAACCCTGACACGAAGTGCACCCAGGAGGATACTCAGACGTGGCTGAGTACTGCCCTGACCAACGTGGAGACCCGCCGAGCAGGGTTTATCGAGCTGGGAGTGTCCGGCAACATCCTTCCCCTCATGTCAAACAGTGTGTCAGACCTTATCAGCAACACCTCGGCCTCGAATGACGTGCCACACAATCCACCGGGCGCCACCGGCGGGCCCCGGACCTGGGTTAAGACCGGAGACAGGAAGCTCCTACAGTCCTCCTCTCCAGCCTCCCAGGCAAAGGCAGCGGTGGCCCGGGATGGGTCCCGGAACCACGAGAAGATCAATGAAGCGGTCGCTGCCGCCTCGAAGCGTTCAGGGACGAGCAGGTACGTCATTTACATAAAGGCCGCGGGTACGTGCAAGGAGAACATCGAGGTCGGATCGAAATTGAAGAATATCATGTTTGTCGGAGACGGCATAGGGAAGACCATCATCACCGGAACCTGGAAGCAGGAGCGTCGGAGGAGGTTCTACCACATTCAAATCAGCCACCGCGGGTAAGACAAATGACATGCATATTGTATATTTCCATCCATTCAACAGCTGAGTAAATGGAGAAGTTCACCAACGGATGTTTTAAAATTTTGGGATAAATGACGAACTCTTGAGTCCCTAAAATGGATATCTCTTTCTGACCTGAACAGCGGTCGTCGGAGATGGATTCATCGCCCGGGACGCGACGTTCCGCAACACCGCCGGGGCAGCGAATCACCAGGCTGTGGCTCTCCGGTCGGGTTCCGATCTCTCCGTGATCTACAGATGCGGATTCGAAGGTTACCAAGACACGTTGTATGCGTATTCCGACAGGCAGTTTTATAGAGAATGCGACGTCTACGGGACAGTCGACTTCATCTTCGGGAACGCGGCGGTCGTCTTCCAGAACTGCAACATCTACGCACGGAAACCCCCGAACAAGATCAACACTGTTACCGCTCAGGGGAGGACTGACCCCAACCAGAACACCGGCATCTCCATCCACAACTGCAGGGTCACGGCCGCATCGGATCTCAAGCCGGTGCAGAGCTCTGTCAAGACCTATCTCGGGAGGCCGTTGAAGGCCTACTCGAGAACGGCGTTCGTGAAGACCTACCTCGACAGTCTGATAAACCCTGCTGGGTGGCTGGAGTGGAGCGGCAACTTTGCCCTCAAGACGCTGTACTACGGCAAGTACATGAACACCGGCCCCGGTTCCTCCACCGCCAACAGGGTTAAGTGGGCCGGTTTGCATGTCATCGCCAGCGCAGCAGAGGCCTCGAAGTTCACCGTAGGAAAATCCATCGCTGGGGTGCCGTTCACTTCCAGCCTCTAGAATCCCGGTCGACGTCCCCCAGCGAGCACTCGCGCGATACTCAATTCCATCACTTTTTAACATTTTTTTCAGTTGAATTCTTGGGGCTGGGATTTAGATGAATAAGTGCCTCGCGCACAAGTGTAAAGAGAGTCGCAAAACGTCTCCCTGCAAGCTACAGAAGAGCTGCAATTGTTCTTCGCAGCAACAAATAACAATTATTTCTCTTTTTTTGGTCAGCTTTTTTTATGCATGAGTTATTCCCGATGGCCTGTGTTGATCTTCCCAAGATTCTTTAAATGAATAACCAGATTATAAGAACCCTTTTCTTCCATTAATACGGAATACGTAAGGTCGAACTCAACAACTGTATCTCATATAATTCACTAAGTGAGCTGATACATAATTTATACAACCAATATATATGATACTGCCAAACAAATTATGAAGGATTTCCCGTTCATTATATTCGCAACTTGCACTATTTTAGATCTTTCACAGATCATTTAATTTATCTTAATTTAACTTAGAGTCAGTATACTTATCTTTCAATTGTCAAAAAAATATGATTAAAATTGTGTGCTCATCACTGACCCTTCAGATCATGACCACTAATTACCAGTTTCAAACATCATTCGATTAATTATTTAATCAATTCTATCTTAGTTGAGGCAGTATTGAGTAAAGTAACTCCATCTAAGTTGGATTGGATGTTTATTGCGGAGGAGAAGCAACGAGGATCCCTTGTCTGAGGTGAGTGTTTCTCTCTGGCTGTGTCTGAAGTGTCTTCCACGGCACGCGCGGCCTTACAACAAACATCGAGAGAAAACCCTCAGCTACCAATTACCGTGAAACATGATAGGTTTCAAATCAACAAGCTTATGGTATGTTCCAGCCGAAGTTAGAACCGAGCATTTTCATCAGCAAAAGAAGAACAGGAAATAAAGTTGATCCCCAAAAATTTTCATCCTAAGATTACAAAACATGTCTGAAGTCACGAGGAGGAACTGCAATTTCCTTCCTAGTGTTTTTCACAGAAACAGTAGTCTAACAAGTGGGCATAAACGACAGCCCCAAGGCTTCAGTTTCCCAATTCGAAAACATCTCATTTCCAAGAGGAACGAAAGTGACATCTCATGCAAAACCTGCGATCTCAGCTACGGCTACTCCCTTCTTCTTTTTTTTTTCCTTTCACATGTCATAGATGGGCTTCCTCCTCTGTGACAGATCATAGATGGGCTTCTTCCTGCTCTTTTTTTTTTACCATTTTTCTCGCATATCTCTGACTTAGAAATGTCGGGCAAAATCTTTCTACTTCGGTGTCAAGGAAGTCCCTAAAACCCTAAGTGATGGATACTCCGTGCACATGCATTCGCTTATTGCATTCGGCCACGGGGCATGATGATGCCAGGATTTTAATGCCATTCGTCTTCGTGTGATTTGAAGTTTCAAATCAGATGGAGCAAAGGGGCTTGCAAGGATGGCGAAAGGGAAACCCTACCTTGGGTGTCGTCGAGTGGAGCAATAAAGCTCTAGTTTTGCTGCGCTCTCCCTTTAAGCAGGTCCTGTTCTATCTATCCATGTTGCCAAACAAACATCATAAATGGAGAAGTAGGTATTCAGCATTGAACTACGACCACATTCGGCGCAGGGAATTAGGATGGATTCGGGACTGATGCCCTGAGGATGAGCGAACAGTTTCCCAGGATCACTAACAGAGGACGATTAGCTAGAGGGTCGATCTGACCCTGCTTAAATTAATAGAAAATATTAGACAATCACGTAGAGTAATTATACAATCAATAAAATTCTATTAATTATTCAAGTAATTAATATCCATTTCAACTTCATTGGTTGAAACCTCGGTGCTTGAAGCCTTGAACCCAGAGAGATGCCATTGCCAGGATTAAAATCGTAGCCTTTTTCATCTGATTGTGAATGAGAAAAAAAAAAATCAAACGGCACACAATCCTCTCTCTGTCTGTCTGTCTGTCTGTCTCTCTCTCTCTCTCTATCTCTCTCTCTCTCTCTCTCTCTCTCTCTCTTTCTCTCATTGGTAACAGTACTTCTAGCTGTACCCCGGCGCCGCTCTCCTCCCTCTGTAAATTTTTTCCGTACACCAACCGCCATCACCGCCACCTTCCTCTTCATAAACCCTGTCCATTACATCTCACTGTTCCCTCTCCACCACATCAGCACAGCGATAGCTCCCAAACTCCCAATTCACCTCATTAGCCAGCAGCACCAGCAGCAGAAGACAAAAGGAAAGGAGAAAAGATGGTGGCTAATTCATAGAGCATTCTTGTTTTTTTTATCTCGTTGTCATTTTTTTCTCACTGTAAATTTATCTGTTGTGCTCTGTTTGTCATGTTTGTTGGCTGTCACTCAGTTGGTGACGACCTCGTCCTCTTCGAAGAGTAGTCACGGGCTTATCCCGGCGTGGCTGCAAGCCCTGCTGACGGAGAAGTTCTTCAATGCGTGCCTAGTTCATGAGGAGGCCCGCAAGAATGAGAAGAACATCTTCTGCTTGGACTGCTGCACTAGCTTCTGCCCTCACTGCTTCTCCCTCCACCGCTCCCACCGCCTCCTTCAGGTCACTTTCATTCCACATCCCCAAACTCTTTCCTCGTTTCCTGCACTTTTGTTTCTTGGATTTTACTCTGATGTTGATGTGGGGTTTATCAGATAAGGAGGTATGTTTACCACGATGTTTTGAGGTTGAACGACGCTGCCAAGCTAGTAGACTGTTCCTTCGTTCAGGTCAGTGGTTACGTTTCATCGACAGGCAGATATGGGAATTTTTGTTCTAGTTCAGTGTACATCGTCTCCATCTTTCACTTGATCACGCCGAGTGAGCTTCAGGCAAAACACTCGCCAGAAATAGTGAAATGGATGTGGATGTTTGTGTGTTATGTAATGATTTTTCTGATGGGAAAAGTAGAGAATATTTACTACTGTAGGGGGCTTTTCTTAATTCTTCAGAGGAATGTTCGATTATTAATTTTCTCTGAGAAATGTGGAAAAGAAATAAATTGATTAATGGGTTGCAGGCATACATAACCAACAGCGCAAAAGTTGTATTCTTGAAGCAAAGGCCGCCGACACGGCAGTGCAGGGGCTCCGGCAACACCTGCTGCACTTGTGACAGGGCCCTCCAGGACCCATATCTCTTCTGCTCCCTCTCTTGCAAGGTTTTCCTTATCACTCTCTCTCTCTCTTTAACTTTCGTTTTATCACTTGATTAATCATCCTCTACAGAGCTCTCCTTGCAAATACAGTAGGTTGGTCCCGGTGGAACTTGAAGCTTAGCTTCTTCTCGAGACCAACGAAAAATTTTCCAAACACACGATAATATGGGCAGGGTGTCTCACTATTCCTTTCCTTTGTTTTGCTTTAATTGATGTCTCGAGCACAGCGCCTGAAACATTCACCGGGCGCTGACGGCCTATTGATGGATGTTATTTCAGTTTGAAATTAAGAATAGAAAATTTGCAACAAATGCGGGGACGATGGTGGTGGGGTCGGGGGGGGTCTTCCTGATGATCTTAATTAGTTTTTGTTTGAGGACAAGTTTTAATTTTGAGGGACATGTCCCCCTTCTTTTTGACACATCCTATTCTCGTGTTTGGCCTTTTATCTGACATTTCCCGTGTGTTATTGCCGTCCGTCCTATCCTTTTCTGATGGGGCCTCCACAGATTGACTATCTCTTAAAGACCGAGGGCGGGCTCTCTAATTATCTCCCGGAGTGCAACTTCCTGCCGCTACCCGATGACGCCAGCATGATGACACCTGACTCGGTCCTCGAGCCCGTCAGCTCTGCCCGCACCAGCTCGAGCTCTGGAGGGTATGGAGGTGTAGGATGCTGGACCATCGCCTCCACTGCTACCACTGACTTCGTCGCGAGGAGGAAGAGGACGAGCACACTGCCCTGCCAGGAGAACTGCCGGCCCAAGCATGAGACGGGCCGCGCCGCCTGTGGCCCGGCATCGGGAATCTCAGCTGGGTTGATGAACCGGAGGAAGAAGACACCGCACAGGGCTCCACTATACTGAGCCCGAAATCTGGATTTACCAAGAAGGTCGGTGCAAATGTAGATCTATATATTAAAAAAAGAAAAGAATACATGTTATATATGCAACGGAACATCACTGTTGGCGAAAGGAGAGGCAGTTTCTAGGGTGTTTTAAGGCAGACGATGAAGATATCACCCAATTTTGTTGTGCAGAGGGATGTGGTATTGCTCTCCTTTTAGAAGGAGGGCTTGGTTCTGTCGCCGTCGGTTCTAGGATTCTCAGTTGGCTTTTGTTCCTTTCGAGGATGCCGGCTGCCTTGTAGAATTGATTGTTATGGTCAGCAAACGATGACAGCAAGTTGCAATTACCTGTGGCGATCAACGCATTAATGAAGGAACCCTCATCTTATGGTGGATCCCGGCGAATGTGGTCCCCTGTGGCTGGTGTTAACAGGTGAGAGAGATTGAGCAGACGGGCCCGACCAGAAATGGTCCATCATCTCACTTGTTTCGAGGACAGCCCATGACAAGAACCAAGTCGTTGGATTGGGTCCATGAATTCCCCTCCCCACCCCACGGTCACTTGAACTGACCCCGTTCTTCTTTCCTCTCTTCTCTCTTCCTCCCTTTTGTCTTTTTGGGCAGACCTACGCCTGTGACCTTCAGTTACGAAAATCGTATATTTCACCGTGACTTCTGTATCGATCGGTGCGATTGACATTGACCTCAATGAATCTCATTTACATTTCTTTTTGGGCCAAAAAGAACTAATTTTGTTGTACCCATTTGCATTAAAAACCCGATCATCCCCCGACCATTTGTAAATAAAATAAATTCGTACTTCCAATAATGTTCCGCCGCCCCGATGATGATGAGTTCATATCTATCATGGATTAATTAACATCTGCTTTTTATATTATATTATATTATGTATTTCATTTATGTATTTACTAGCGAATATTCTCGACTGACTGTAAGTATACAACACGATGACACATGTATGATTGAAAGCTTTGACTTGTGACGCGCATCAACGCAAGAACATCCGTCCACAGCTACACATGAAGAAGGGAAAAGAAAAGTCCCCCTGTACTCCCACACGGCTGAAACTTGGCCGAAATTGAACTTTTTTTTTTTCTAAGTTAATTAAACATCCATGGAAGTGCGCTTTGATAAACATAAGGACGACACATAGCAAGCCTAGCTAGCTGTAAATCGATGAAAATGACCAGGAAGAAGAGCACGCTGGCACGTAACTGCTTGATATGGTTAGCTATGAGCATTATATATATACCTCAGTCTATTCTTATGATCATCAATGGATCTTCTTAACATGAGAGACGAGGGTTGTATCACATTATGGAAGTCATAGTTCAGACGCATCTAGGGAGAGTCCACAGCAATGCCCTGCGGATCCACGTGCCCAAAGGAGTCTCGAGGAAAATGGTTCTCCAGGCTATTAGTTACTTAGTGTCTCTGCAATAATGCCAGGAAGATGACAAGGGGGTCGGTCCATCTTCTTGTTCTACCCGAGTCATCATAATCCCTCTCTAATGCCCTCCCATCAACCCTAAAAATTTGAAAAATAAAAAACCATAAAATTTGTCAGTATCCCCTCTCATATTTGACTTTGATAGGTTCGAAATCTTAAATTGATATGTGATGGTAGTAATAATTTGTGTGTATGCCAAGATTTTTGTCTCATTTTTCAGTATTCATCTCCATGCGACAAGTTGCACACAAGCTGACGTTCTACTAGTTCCTTGCACTCTGCTGTGGAGGCCCACTTCTTGAAATCGATTGCGTGGTGGGTGCAAGTGGTCTGTCGAAGTGTGTTCTTGAATTAGATGATATGTGGAATGCTACGGATGACCAATTCCACCTTATCTGACTCAACGTGAGAATCTGTGGCTGGCGAAGGAGAAAACATTTTCAGGTACATAAGTCTCCCCTCCCCATACTTTGACAATTTTTTTTTTATGCTTTCCAACGTATTGGCTCTTTAGAAGAAGTCCACGTCTAGCCAGGGACAAACCATCACTAAGCAGAAGGAGCATCAAGAGAGGGAGCTGACACTTTGATGAACGCGTTGGTCTTCCTCGTCGTCCACCCCAACCCCACCCCCACCACCCCCAACCGCCTGATGCAGTTGTCAAAGCTTGTACGGCATCTCATTCGCATCGATGACAACAAAGATGACCCAGATGAGTCCACCGATCGTCTTTGAGGACAAAAGCTAAATGGCTCTTGAGAGTCATCTCCGACAGAAGCATGCGCGTGGAAGATTGAATCAATCTATCAATCAATCAATCTACAACCCAGGACCCTTCGAGCGAGAAGCTTATACGGGCACCGAATGGGAGGAGACACGCCTTTGTAATTTCAAAGGATAAAATCGCCAATTTACGCTTAATAAACGGCCGTTTTCCGTTTTGTTAACGACCAAATGGTATACATGGAACAAAATTGGAAGTTCATTTTCATCTTTGCAAAAACAAACAAATCATGATTGAGACTTTCCGTTTACAGCTCATGGTCAAATGAATAAAACTACATGGACGTTGTTGCTATGTGCAAAAGTCAAGGACAATGAATTAAACCTAACAAGATATTGAGCACATCTATATATATATATATATATATATATGCATGCATGTAAATATTTCTAGCACCTAACACATGCGTCGTTTCTATTGGAATACCTACTCATTAACACGACATAAGGAAAAATAAAAAATCACAATATGTTGCTATCAAGTCGCTATGTTGACGGACTTTTTTTTCCCCCTTCCTTATGGCTGATTTTATTAATTAGCATATTGACACGCGTTACTGAGTAAGATGGTAAGTAGGGTAGGACTGGTTTATGTGGATAGGCACAGTCAACGAACTGCCCTAGCTCTAGGCATAGACACGACAATATATATATATATCTGTACACTTATCGTTATCTATGGGACAAGCCTGTTGGAAGATCTGCTGAAATTGGTAAAAATCGTCGGTGAATTCAAGATTTTGAACGAAGTTTCCGAGGAGAAGTGCACTCCGAGAGGAGCCCTTGTAATGTTTTTTTCTAGAAGAAAAGAGTCGACGGGTTTCTATTAATGGAGAACCAAGGCTTCGCCTTGGTATATATGTGTGTATATATATATATATACCCACTGATGAGGGCATGATATAGTGGATCAAATTGCCAAATTGGCATTAAAAGACGTTCTTGTCTCTCCTTCTCTTTGTTTGTTTTTTTTTATTTGAATTTAAATTTTCCAATTATAAGCTGGTTATGTCTTGGCCCATGGAGTCTTAGGGGTGTCTTTGGTTTGCTTGAAGAGTTTTGTCGGATATCTTGAGAAGAGAGAAAAGAACATAGGGAGGACAACCTCCCCTTTTCGGCCAACAAAGGTTTCGAATAAATTATGTACGTGTTAGAGTTTGTCCGTGAGAGAGAGATCTGGAATTAACCACCATTTTGAGATTTCGACTTTGCAATTGAGAGAAACCCTTTCCACGCGATAATCATTACTGCGAAGACTCGAATTAATGCATAATTTCACCAGAGAAAAACCCTAGAGGTTTACAGTGTACATGTCCGTATACACAGGGCAACGTATACGTCGATGAACAACGTGCCCCCCGATTACCAAAACCAGTGGAAGTGACAGGAAAACAAGACGAGTGAATACCGATCCGACCACCCCGAGAATACCCTCTTCAAAACTCTAATGATTCTTACCCTCTTTTTAAATTGGTATCATCCTAAGGTTATCGTGGGTACTACTAGTGAGGGGTCCGGACAGTTTACGCATCACTAATACGGGAGGAGAGTTGGCATGTGGGCGTGTGTGTGATCGATGAGATCGGAGGACCTAACTAAACACTGGTCATATAACAACAGCAAGAGAAGAAGAATAAGAAAGAAAGAAAGAAAGAAAAAAGTGGAGTTCTCATGTGCGGTTCATCTTGAGAATGATGTGTGTGTGTGATTCTCTAAGGGCTTTGTTGCCTGACATGTCCAGGTCCTGGTTCCATAGACAATGTGAAGAAGACCTAATCCCATCTCCACCCCCCTCCTCTATCTCTATCTCTATCTCTCTCTCTTACAGAACACTAATGTCTTCACATTTTAGCCACATTTTGGCTGATTTAAATGAAACTGTGTAACACTGGCTAGGAAGGACTCACTGTTGTCGTCTCGTGCTCAGCCCTTATGGACCCCTTCCCATGTGCGGGAAAGAAAATGTGGGTACGGTAGAGTAAAGGCATATACATTAAAGCATGCTGTTTTTAACAGGTACGATCTGTGGCACATCGATACAACATCATATTAGACTGGTATGGAATTCGGTTTTAATGCATTTTGAGTTTGACACGGTAAATTAATTATAAGATTTTGTTGAAGTAGATTAAACTCGTATAATTCGATAAAATGAAACGAGATTGAATGTGCCAGCCTGTAATTATTAGATGGATCCATTGCAATGTTTGATGATTTCGATCCGTGTAATTGATGAAAGACTCCGTATTGGATCTAAGGCATATGAAAAAAGGAAACGGGGTCGGATATGACCGATCTGAATACACGATACGACAATTACTGTTGGCGAAGAGGCGCATCCGAGATTCATGATCAATAACAGACATGCAAAGGGTAATGTTTCTCATGTATACCGGCCAGAGCTTAATCGAAGTCCTCAACACCATTAAAGAGGAAAAGAAGGAAGATACTAGGGAAAGTTCTTAGTTGAAGTGAGAAGCAATCTATTCAAATCGAGAAGATGGTAGCGACTGAAGGCAAAACCGCTCCGTGGAAACACGGTGAGTTGAAGGCTTGAAGCCAGCCTAATCGTATGATGATGAGGAGGAGGAGGAGGAGGAGGAGGGAACCAGTCAGTCAGTCAATGGCCGCCGAGAGACGAGATGGATGGATAAATATAGCAGCTGCCGACCACGCGTGTCTTACCTTTCTGATGGGACTGCCCTGATGACCCCATTATTTGATTTGACCGATTGTAAATAGCGTTACCATTGCAGAGACAGATGGACGAATTGGGTTGGGCCATTGCTCATTAGTGGGTTGGGGCAAGGCAAAACAAAAAGAGTTACCCAAAAAAAATACAAAAAATCACCCGTTTGTAGAGTGTTTTTTTTTCATAAAAAGATTTGTAAAATTGATATTCGAGACCAACTTAATTGAAGAATAATTAGGGAAAACATGTCGGACATTCACGGAGGAAAAAAGAATGCACGCCGTACTCTTTGATTAAGAAAGTTCACATATGAAATATGAGCAATTATTGAATTATGGTTAATTATAAAAGTTATTTACTTATATATGTTTTACTATCAAATGCGCCCTCATTGAAGATATATATATATATATATATATATGTAGTTGACTGATCAGTCTACAGATATAAAAGAAATTTGGGGGGAGTGGGTGGGTGCGGGGGGTGAAGAAAGTGTATGTCAGAATGAGTGGCTAATTGCGTCTACAGGCAAAAGACCACATAAAATACCATCGATGAACCCCAAAAAATATATATAAAATAATAATGAAAAAGGGAGAAGAAAATAGAGAGAGGGGGGGAGGGGGGACCCACTTACCCCTTTCATAGGTTGCACGCATCCGTAGCACAAAACAGAAGGCAGTGCAGTACTTATGAAGGCTAGAGGGGAGAGAAGGGAAAGGGATGGGAGGAAAAAGAGACATCTTTGCCCAAAGGTAAATCAGAGACTCGCAGCGGCTGAACGGGAAAGGAGAAGCATTTAGAAGAGGAAGGGGAGGGATTAGAAGATTTAGTGCCCAGAGAAAAAGAGATGGAGCTTTTTGTTGGTGGGATATCAGTAAAGGCCGAGCTTGAATGCAGAGAGAGAAGCAACAGGTAAAGAAGCAGCGGCAGGAGGAGGGGGAAGAAGAAGAAGGAGAAGTAGAAGTAGAGGACGAAGACGGAGACGAAGATTTTGGGTGTCGTTGGGTTTCTGCGTTATTGGTTTTCTTGCTTGATCAGATCTGCAGGCCATTGAACAAGTTGCTTTCTTTTTTGGGTTCAGAGCGGGATAAAAAGAGAAAAAATCTGCTTGTTGGGTCTGTTCGAGAAGTTGCTGAGATAGATTGGAGCCTATAATCTACTTGATTTCTTCTTTTGGGTTATCAGTGTTGTTACTGTACATGAAGGTCACGCCGTTACCCTCTGAGGAGCTTCAAGGGAAGGGGCTGCTAGATTTCTCTTTTCCTCCTCCTCCCTTCACCGCCGATACCCGTTCGAATTTGAAGCTTAATCACAGCCATGGCAGACTCAGCACCGCTGTAACTACCTCCACAACTCCACCTCCTCCTTCGACCAAAGAGAACTTGTACGTGGCCAGCCCGAGCCCGAGCCCTCCAGCAGGCGCCTCCTCATCCACACTGTGTTCTTCCCCCAACAGCGGCGAGATAATATGTGGAGGGAGATGCAGTGGCGGAATGGGAGCTGAGGAGGACTGGGAAGGTGTTTTTCCCGAGACCGCGGCCTCTCCTGGCCAAGAACAGTCCATCCTCCGCCTCATAATGGGCGACATTGAAGAACCTTCCTTCTGCCTTAGCAAGCTTCTGCACAGCTCCTCGGCCTCTCAGGACATGGAGTTTTGTGCTGGGACCGGCGGCTTTGGCTCTATGGACCCTCAAGCTCTCACCTTTGATGGCTCCAATTTCGTGGTGGGAGGCTACAACGGCTTCATCAGCCCGGCCGCTCTACAGGATTTGCCTCTTACCAACGCTGCCTCCACCATCAGGCAAGTGAGCCCCTTCCCACTGTTCTCAGATTCGGTCCACTGCACCGTCATGCCCTTTCATCTGCCCCCTGGTGTGATTCAGCAGCCTCAAACTGAGACCCTGGATGAGAAGCCTCATATTTTGAACCTGCAGTCGATAATCAACCAGAATCTAGCCCAATTCCCGCCAAACCCTTCTCTGGTCGTCCAGCCTGGTTTCAATCCTATGCAGGATCAGCCCCTGTCCCCTTCAGTCCCTCCTCCACCGAAGAGGCTCAATTCTGGCTCAGTCATTTCGAACTCTGTGTGTCCGAGCAGGAACTTCCCAGGCTCGGGGCAGTCACCTAATCATCAACCTCCTCCTCAGCATCAACAGCTTCAGCTGAGACCAGAAGTGGTGATGAAGCAGCAGCTGAAGGTTGCAGGGGAAGAGTTAGCTAACGACCAGCTGCAAAAGGCTGTCACGGACCTCCTCTACAAGGCTGTAGAGCTGATCGAAACTGGTAACCCGGTACTCGCGCAAGGGATATTGGCGCGGCTCAATCACCAGCTCTCTCCTGTAGGGAAGCCTTTCACTCGGGCTGCTTTCTACTGCAAGGAGGCCCTTCAATCTCTTCTCCACCGCCAACATCCCCACCTTGTGGGCCCTGCAAATCTTCCACCTCTACCTTCTCCACCTTTTGGCCTTATACATAAGATAGGAGCTTACAAGTCCTTCTGTGAGATCTCCCCGGTGATCCAGTTTGCAAACTTCACATGCAACCAAGCCTTCCTAGAAGCTTTAGATGGGTTTAATAGGGTACACATACTGAGTTTTGAGGTGGGGTTTGGGGGTGAGTGGGCCTCCCTCATGCAGGAGCTTGTGCTTAGAAATGGAGGTCCCCCAAGTTTGCTGAGAATTACGTCCTTCGCTTTCCCAGGAATCCACGATGAGCTGGAGTTTGGCCTTACTCAGGAGACCCTCAAGCACTTTGCCCATGAGCTGAACATGGCTTTGGAGTTCAAGGTCGTGAATATTGACTCATTAAACTCTGCCATTGACCTATCCTCCGATGGTGGGGAGGCAGTTGTGGTGAATCTCCCGATAGGTTCCTTCTCGAGCTGTTATTCCTTTCTTCCCATGGCCCTGCGTTTCATCAAGCAGCTCTCCCCAAAGATTGTGGTTTCTCTTGATCGGGGTTATGATCGAATGGACATACCATTCCCAAATCACATGTTCCACACCCTCCAGTGCTACTCCAGTTTGTTGGAATCTCTTGATGCTGTGAATGTGAACGTTGATGTGTTGCAGAAGATTGAAAGGTATCTAATTCAACCTGGGATTGAGAGGATCATGATTGGCCAGCAACAGCCACCCGAGAAGATGATTTCGTGGCAGGCCCTGTTCCTGTCCTGCGGGTTCTCTCCAATGACCTTCAGTAATTTCAATGAGTCGCAGGCTGAATGTCTTGTTCAACGGAGCCCTGCTCAGGGGTTTCATGTTGAGAAAAACCAGTCCTCACTAGTTCTTTGCTGGCACAGGAAGGAGCTGGTATCAGCTTCTGCGTGGAGTTGTTGAGGAGGTGCTGCTATTTTTGAATTGAAAGGTCACTGCCTCATCACTCAATTGCCTAAGTTATTATAATTTTCCTACCTTTTTCTTTGGGGGGGTTATTTTCTTGGTGATTGGTTGCGGTATGCTAATTCTCTATGTGGCTTAGGCTTAATTGTGGCTTGAGATTATAAAAAGAAAACCTGACAGACTTTGTTCTCGGTTACTGAATGGCTATGTCATGTCCAGCCTCATATTGGCATTACCTGTGCGCCTCTTATTATCATGTTGACACCTGAACGGCAAGCCAGATGCAGGGCATTCACAGGAAATGAGGCTGACTTTCGAATGCTGAAAGTTTCGTGAGTGCTTCTCACTGATGACTTGGACTTGGGTTCTTATGAATCTGCGGCCGAATTTCTCCACGGGGCTTTGATTTTATTTGAAATTCTCATTTTGAATGCGTTACTTGCTGATGGTTATCCTGGACTTGTGGAGGGATGCCCATGCCTGTGTTGCTTAACATTGAGATCAAGCAATCACTTATGGCATAGTGAACTAACTACATGTAGCACTTTGCATGGTTGAACTAGGCAAGTTCTCCAGGTTGCTGGATTGAGAGATGCCGATTCTCATGGTTTATTATCCGGGTAAACTGCTTACATGAACAAGTTGACCATATAGTTTAGATTAAGCATCATCCATGAGCATTACATCTTCTGATTTTGTCTTGATGAAGAGATTATTAGATCCATCAAAGCTGCGATACTATTAGACATCGCTGTTTTTATTCGGCTGTTGAACTTCTTGGCATCTAGTTTACGTCTCTGCTAGGCATTCATCTGTGTTTTTCTTCCTGCCATCTGCATCAGAAAATGCACATCCACTCGCTACATATTGTGGATACTGCCTCAGTATCATTTCAAACACAGATTACCAATGATCACCACATAATTTTGACATAAATGCATGGTATTGAAGGGCCATTATCTTAATGTTATTATAATTGTCTATTGCTTAATGAGCTTAATGTGTACCAAACACATGATTGCTAATAATACTCCTTGCAAGCGTAGGTCACATTTGGACCCACGTAATGAATTTTAAAATCCTCTCAACTTTGCTGCTTTCGGCCTCAGTTTATCAGTACGATATTCCTTTTGATGAGAACAATCGTAATCTCATATCATTGAGGCCGTACTACTAGATGAGAGGTCATGTTACCAAACTGTTTGTTAAGGATTCCTTATTTACCTTTTAACTATTGACCACATATTGCTTTATCGAGTAGTGATAATGATTTATTGGCCCTCTCAAAGCTGAAAGTGATTTGTTAGTCATCTCACTTAAAGCACTATGGGCCACACTTCTAGTTTCACAGCACTTGGTATCCAAAAACTCTCGATAATTCTCCACCAATTCAGGTTTGTGCTAGGTTGGTTTGTTTGATCTGATCTGATCTGGGAATGAAACTCTGAGAGGGAGAGAGAGGCATTAGATTACTTTTATAGATGGTTATTATGGTACTTATGCATGAGTGACCCGACACATGGACTATTTATTGTTCGTTCCTATTGATCTTGGTTTTGGCATTTTAGATGGCTATCCACCTAGTGAGGTCACATGGATCTTGCACCATTGGGCCCTCACATCACTAAAATCTGAATAATATCCGTCTACTACCTACTCTCTCTCTCTCTCTCTCTCTCTAAGATTACCGAAACCTCTTCTCGTGAGTTGTTCAGAGGTTGTCCAAAAAACCCATAACTTAGAGATTAGCTGGAGATGTTTGGTACTGAATCCCTTTATAATCTTCTCATAGTTCTTGCATTTCCCCAATTTTTTTTTTAATTCTCTTGTCACACTTGGAGCACACCCATCTAAGCATCAACTAGAAATTGAGGCTCTTAAGAGTGCGGTGGACCACTTAGGAGTCTATCTATCTACATTTTAAAACCAGACAAAAATGACACTGCATGGGAAAAGTCAAATGATGAGCAACTTTTCATTATAAAGGGAATGTGATTAATCTACCTGCAAGGGCTGGATTGATAGGGTACGCAAAAAAGAGCGAGATTCTTTCCTCGATGTTTGATGTGTCCGGTGGCTTTTACGCTCTGCATCCGGGAGAGCAGAACCCGTCTCTGGATCGTAAAACGCCCGTAACACGGCGCGGTAGTTCTTTCGAAGTTGGAGACGGTAGCAAATTGAGCATTTTCAGATCCCTGTGTCGAGTTCATCTCCATCTCTCGTGTCACTTTCACGGCCATCGCCTTGTCTCACTTTCCATTTCCTTCCTCCACCGGTGTTCGAAATCAGCATTATTTTAGCCATGATTTACGGAGATCTCTGCAAAAATTAGATATGAAGAAAAACGTGAAAACTGAAGGGAGGAAGAGGAGGATGAGGACGAGAGAGATGAACTGGGCAAAAGCCCACGTGAAGCCCAATAATAGGGTTTAAATAACCTCTAATATATGAGTTTTTAAATAATATTTTTTATGTAAATTTTAAATTGACGGTTAATTTTGTATAGTATTATTTTTTTTAACATAAGTGTAAAAATGAATAATTAAAAATAAAAATATATGATTATATATATATATATATATAATGATATACATACAGTCGGAGGAGGAAGAGGCAGAAAGTGGGGTAAAGGTAAAACCGCGCGTTCGAAGTTCAGTTAAGCGCCGGGAAGTGGAGCAATGCCGAGGCGTCGGTCTTCTACCTCCGGTTCATTACTCGAAAAGGAAGCCCGTGATGATGACTCCGGTGCTCCTGCAGTGAATAAGCGGTTGACGGAGTACGAAATTCAGAGGCTATCAAGGATTGCGGAGAACAGGAAGAGAATGGCGGCTCTGGGCCTTCCTCAGATTGCCGGCTCTCTGATGACTGGTCCCAGTCGAAGGTCTTCTGGAAAGAGCGATGTTAAGGGGAAGAGGAAGTTGGATGTTGAAGATGAGGACTACGAGCCTCGCTCGGACGAAGAAGGTGGCGTTAATGACGACGACGACGACGACGATTTCGATGGTGCGGATGTTGACGAGGAAGAAGATCAGGATTATTCGGCTTCGGGGCCTACTAGGAAGAAGGTTTTCCCTATTTCCCCCACTCTTTCAGACACGTCCTCTGATTCATTGATTTGACGGGTTAATTCCATGTTTCTTGTTAAACAGCGCCGACTATTTTCCGACTTTCACTTGTCAAACAACTTGATGTGGTTGCAATTTTGGTTAATCGTGTGAAATTTCGAGTTGAGAGGGAGCTTGTAGTCTTACTTGCACATTATCCACGAAATGTCATCACCTTTTACATTACAGCAGTCTTTTCTTGCAACTAAGGCTTTAATGATGATTTGTTCCTTTATCTTTCGTATAGAATAGATTTAGTTTCTCCTTCCAAATTCTTTCAGTTTCAAGATCCTTGTACTTTCATTTTCCTCCTGTATGAGCACTCCTTTTCAACTGCTATACTATGTTGCCTGTCCAACCATATAAATGTAGCAGCCAAGTATCTTTGTGCTGAAGATTATTAAGAACTTATGCATCATCTTGATCCGAAAAGTCGTTTAGTGCAGTTCCTAATAGAAATTCTTGTCTCCTGACATCTACTTCACTGCAGCTATACTAACAGTACGTCACTTGGAACGACTAGTTCACTCAATTTCTTCTGGGATTTGGACTTACTAATTACTGCATTTTTATTTTCTCCAATGATCAACTCAATGTAAGATTATAAGAAAGAAGAAATTTCAAGCTCATGCTGAAGCTTACTCTTGTAGCTTATGATAGTTTGAAATCTGAAACCTGTCTCAAGCATGTTGGGGTACACATTTCTTGTACAGATGATATGGATCAATGCAAAGAATTTAGACCCTAGTTTATTAAGTCATTGGTGTTGGAAAGCTAATCCTTTCTTATGGTGTTTGAGGCCGTTCATGCTCTCAACGTTTAATAGTGGAGAAACTTTTACTATTTTGAGTTTCCAACAAGTCTTTCCCAATTTTGAGAGCAAGAAGTGGAACTACAGGGATTATATCATGAAATGTGTTTCTTATGATTATGCCCAATACCCCACTTGCACAATTTGCTGCTGTCCATTGATTCTTGTGAATACAGGAAAGTTGTATTTCTCATTCACATTTACATCCATGTTTCTGCTGCTCTCTGTGTTTTTCTTTTTTCTTTTTTTTTTCCCCCGTTTCAGGTTCATTTTCAGTGTATACTGTCCATCTAATCATGTCTCTGCTCGTCTTCTAACCCAGAGAAAGAAGACATCAACACGGAAGAAGAAAACTCCAGTGAAAAAGGTCCCAATCAAATCAGACTCTGTTGATGATGAGGATGAGTTCATGCAGGTATTCTTTGTAGGACAAACTGGTTGGCATGTGCATCTCATCAAGAAACATCAATATCCTAAATTAGACCAATTGGGAATCTTCAGCATGATATCCTATATTTTGTCATAAATATTTTGCATTCATGGAAATTGGTTGGAATATTATAATATCTGACAGACTAGGACCTTATATCTGACCTGAAGCTGTTGTCAAATCAGCTATGAGATAGAAGCCTCAGCATCTGTGTAAAAAGAAAAAATTGAAATGCAAATGATTGAGCTAAAATGTAAAATTATGTACTTATGAATTACTTTTGTAGATTATGGATGTTAAATTTTCTTTCTGCCCATATCATAAGAGATACCAATGCCATGGCCCGTATAGTACTGATCAACAAAGTATTGGTTCATGCCCTGCTGCTCAAAATTACAGTTACTCTAATTTCTTTAGCTCATATTACCATGGTGTTTGAAGTTCTGGTTTGGCAGTGATGGTTACATTCTAAGTTATATTTTGGTGAAACTGCAGGCAATTGCACTTTCTTTGCAAGGAAAGAATGAAATAGCATCTCCAGGAAAAGTTGAAGATTTCACTTCAATGGAACAACCGAGAAGGGTGGAGGTCCACAGAGGATCACAGAAACGAAAGAGTAAAACATCGGTATGGTCTCTCTCTCTCTCTCTCCTTCAAGTAATTATATTCAAACTAGTTTATGCGAAGCTTTTTTCTTTCTCCTTGAAAATGATATTAAAAAAGTCTTGCCCTTTTTTTATACAAAATTTTCCTTCCTGTGCAGTTCAGTAGTAGGGTGAAGATGACTGAGGATGAGCTAGTTTTGCACTTCTTTCAATTTGATGGTAGTTCTTTTCCTTTCCTTATCTTTTCTTCTATAGGCATTGGACTGTTGCATCATCCATGATGAAAATTTCCTAGGATCACCATAGCGGAAGGTTTGTTGTTTTTTTTCTTCTCATTATTATAACTGCTGATGCTGTGGAGGATGATTATGCAGTGAAAGATGGACTTGCTAAGAAAATTTTTGTTTATCCTTGTATTATCTGATCATCTGTATACTGATTATTAGTTCTCATGCAATCAGAAATCTCATCCTATGTCATATATGGTTGTTTCACTTTTTCTTTCTGAATTTCCTCATTTCCATTCATGATTAGTGATAGTTTGGAGTATCGTCTTTTCACGGTGATAAGAAAATGTTTTACTGCAGAGGATGGAAAAGGCAGCATAAACATAAAGGATTTGGCAAAGGTAGCAATAGCTCATGATTTCACATGGACAGATAGTGAGCTTGTTGACATGATCCGGTTCTTTGATGCTGATGGAGACGGGAAGGTCAAAATTTTCCACACCATCCTCTCCCCCTTCCATTTCCTTGTGACCCATTAAGTATGATAAATGCAAATGTTACCCGTCTGCTCTTTGTTCAAGCTGTTTATAGTTGCATATCTCTGATGATTTTAGTGTGATCATGCTTTATGTGTAAACAACTGAGCCATAATTCTGTACTTACAGCTTAGCCTTGATGACTTTCGGAAGATTGCTCAGAGATGCAACATGATGCAAGGTCCTGAGTGAGAGCTTTCAGTTGGTTGGTTCATGCCTATCAAACAAGGTATGCATCCCGTGTTTGTTGAGCATATCTCTGTAATTATTTTTAATGTTATTTTTGAACTTTTTTCAATAGAATTTCCTTGGTAGTGGGAGGTTAAATAGGACCAAGGTGTGAGTTTCAATCTCTTGCTGCTCAAAGCAAGTTCATATTTGACAACAGCTGTAGATAAGAGAATATATATCGGCGGATAGTTATTCCATGATGAGTTCATAGAGTGAGCTATACAAATGACCATTAATGCAGAAGATTTTGGCTGCCCTTTTCTTTGCCAATTTTCAAGCTCTGACCATGTCTGCTTTTGGGGAAGTGGAAATTACATCTTCCAGTTTTCTATATTTGCAACTTCTCGGTTCGGAAAAATATATTGAGATCTCATTATAAAAATGTGTTATGATCAGACATGTTTTCTTTATGTGGAAAGAATACCCAAGAAGATAGTAGTCCAGTGGTATCTGCTATCATTTAGCAAAGACATTTACATTTAGTTGGGGCCTTAAAATGGCATTTGCTTGATTAAGTCTGGTTTATTGTACGGGATGGACAGGAATAGAGAACTACGCTCTTGGATGGACTGACTACTAGCAGGTTTGGCCATGCGGCCAAATAGTTGTGTTCTGCCATTTTGCGGGGAAGATTCCCACTCTGTAATATGCCTCAAGAAGAGGGGTACAGAAATAGGTTAGCCCTCTCTTGTTTTGCACCGACATCTTTCCATTGCTGAAGTAGTATATCTTTTCCTCGCTGTCTATGCTTCTCAGCATTGGGAATTTTTTTTTTCTAAAGATCAATATGCCTCCCTCTGGGCTTCCCTCCGTTCTGATGTGCAGTTCCGATTTCCCTACAGTTTCTCGTTCATTTCTCTATTGACTGGATTTCCCAGTCTCCATTGGACTTGATGACAGAGAAATCAATATCCATCAGTCCTTAATGATGTTTCGTTTAGGTGGATAGGGTGTCTGTCGGTAAGTCTCCGGCTCCTCGTAATATTTAATTGTTGTCCTATCTTCTTGCTCATCTCCGATCTGCTGTTCTTCCGTCTATTCTATGGCGATCATTTTTCATTGATGCGTTTAGATCTGCTTATTGTACTCCTTGGTAGTGAAATTTAGATTTGTTCCATCTTCCATCAGTTGATGGATAATCTATTGCCTTATTTTCTCGATTGTGGGCTCATGTTCCCTCTGATGTTGGTGAAAATTGTTCATGCACCTTACTTTTGTCACCTATAGATGAACTCTCTATGATGCAATTGTTGTGGTATCATCAACCTACTACGTGTTGGTCTCAGTGGCCGAGTATTTACTGTTCGGTCATCTCTTTCATCCCCATCTCTGTGTTGATAACCAGAGAGATCATCCTTCATATGACTTCTCATTCAGGGTTTTTATTCGTATTATCACTATTATCGTTGCAAAATGTCTAAGATTTTGCTTACCAAGCTGATGATCTCGGTGATTTTGGACCGAAAAAACGTTCTATTCCTAGTGCTCCGCTGCAGTTGCACCGAGGCTGTTACATGAAATGCTGGAAAGAGAAGAGGTTTGCTACTCTGCGTCATTCAATTGAATTGGCCCCTTAATTCTCGGCCTGTCAATGTAATTTACAATGTGTAGGATTTTAACCTTCGGAGTCCATTAATAATGGATTATTTTAAGCTGCCCAATGGGCTTTGAGCCTACGCTTAGGCTTCCCTTCAATGCGAATGGGTTTCTAAGCGGCCCAATAAAGTACACCTGCTGTGTCGAGGCCCGCTTTCAACGGGCCATGATCTCACTGGGTCGTAACAGTTCCGCCCAATACCACCTTTGGGCTGATCCTCCTCTATAACGGCCCAATGATATCTTTGGGCTGGTCTGACACAACCCAGGATAACCAAGCCAGCCAGCCACCCCAATTTATCACCTCAAACCCCAAAAGATCAATAAAGACTTGTTGGCAGCACATTTTGCAGAAAGATCAAATTCAATAACCTAGACCAGAGGTGCGTCCTTCTCGGCCCTCCCGTACTAGGGAAAGGTCAGGAGATCTCCAAATCACCGGTATGGCTATCGGAATCGTGGGGCTGGTCCCATTTCAATTGCTGCTACCAAGCGAATTGCTTTTGCTTTCTTTTTCCAGGGGCTGCATCTCACCGACCACCCTAACTCGGCCCAAAACAGTCCTCACCTTCGGCTGAAGACGGTCGGACCCGTGACTCCCAACTCCCATCCATCCGTTCGTTCACATGCTGCAACGACGGGCTTGACCATCATCCGTACACATCCCGAAGGTCATAAATGAGATTTTACCCAAAATCCGAAGGAAAAGGGTGCTGCCGCAGAGCCCAATCAAGTCAAGGATGAGGGACCACAGGCACCGGCTGGGAAGTTAAAAGAAAAGATTTTAAGAGACTGTGTCTTTTACAGGTACTATAACAATGCTAATGATAACATACAGAACATGTGATCACATTCATCGCACGGATCGACGTCCGATGTGAAGGTGTAATTTAGTTGAACTCTCCGCATGGTAAGTTCCTGGGCCGTATCGAGTCGGAGAAGCTCTCAGTGGGAATTCTCAGATATCCAGGCAGACACCGCCGACTCGTCCACGGGCTTTGGTCCACCACAGGATCTGGAAACAGACTCGAAAAGCTTTTCAATCTCAGGAGCACACCTTATGAAGGCCCGGCTCCAGAAGATGTACCGAGGATTCTGTTAAATAAAAAGACAAAGTTGTTTCCGGTCATCGGGAAAAGATCACACATGTTTGGTCTTAGAAAAGAGGGACTGCATAATTCAATGTCGGCCTTTTACCTTGATGAGTTCAATGAAAGTGATGAGCAGACCCCAGGGGTGAGGGCGGTGCACTATAAGGCGTTCGAACAACACTCTCGTTATCTGCTCCTGAATTATTTCCTGCAAAACCCCAACATTGCTCAATATTTCAAGCAGCAACAGAGGCTTTTCAACTTGTACATCGGATAAATACGGAATCAAAACAAGGCCTTCTTCAATTACTGGACAAGACAAAAGTCTAGCAGTGACCAGACAGAGCCCCAACACAATCTGAAAATACATCTCAAATCCAGATTGACAGGTGAGTATCACAAAGTCAGACACGTAACGAGTGAGAATTTCATGTCAAGTCCGCAGT
Source organism: Sonneratia caseolaris (assembly GCA_900006705.1). NCBI lineage: Eukaryota > Viridiplantae > Streptophyta > Magnoliopsida > Myrtales > Lythraceae > Sonneratia > Sonneratia caseolaris. The sequence goes on from CXYZ01010242.1 coordinate 219,390, forward strand.
AAAATCTAATACATCGACTAGTTGAGAGTACCCATTAAGGGAAATGAAAATGCATCCACCATACATGCACAGCGCACCGATATAAACCACAGACGTGTAATCAAAAGGCCAGAAAGAGTTGCTCACCTGATTAGACTGTGCGTATAAGTAGAGGAGGACGAATGAGAAGTAATGGGTGTGAGTGTTCGGGTAACGAAGTTGATTGGCCACAGCATTCAAGAATAGATAACGGCCCTCAGTGTCGAGCTCCACGATCAATGTTTGGAAGATGTCCAAAGCCGCACTTGCCAAAAAGACAGCCATTGAGGTTGGGTTGACTGCTGTTTGTGCCTGCAGCAGTATTGCCTATAACACATGGGAAGTATTTTAAGAAAAAGAAGAAGAAAATTGCACATGTCAAGAATATCAGAAATATGTAGTCTGCACTCTCACAAAAATAAGCTAAGCAAGGCTCAAATTTAAATGCAGAAGTATGCTGTTCCTCAATAACATCCATTAAGCAGAGGGGAAAAAACCATGTAGCTTCCAACGAAGAATAATTATCGTGAAAAAAAGGATATGCAAAGGATACATCTCCCAAAAACAGGATAGATAATTCACCTGCATCCCAACATAAAGCACAAGGGAGTTGATCAATGGCACATCATAACTTGTTCCAGAGATTGCAGCTTCAGCTGATTGAAGCAACAATCTCTGCTTCAGTCCAGTCAAGAAGGAAGATTCTTTTGACCTCGTCTACACAACAAAACCAACATAAATAAGCCAACAAGAATAGACAGAAAGGGCATCTGAGTACTACAAAATAATAGAACATAGTCACAAAGTACCTTGAAGTACTCATCAACATCAGCCTTCATCTGCTTAGCTTTAAGAGCAGCATCAACTTCTGAGAGAATGCGAGGGGGCTCTCTGATCTCAGCAAGTAAGTCAATCTGACTCCATATGAATGAAATATTGTCAATTTGTTAAGGAATCATGATTCAACAACCAGAAGCACCAAGGTACCATGAGTCCAAACCTTTAAGTTTGGAGTAGATGGGTCTGGAAGCCTCATATTATGAGGAAATGCACTGAGGATGATATTTCGCATTTGAATGCAGCTTGGAGGAATTACATCACAAAAAGTAAAGTGATAATCACAAAGGAACTCTGGGAAATCATGGAGCAGCACCAGTAGAACACGAAGTGTTCCTTTATACAGAAAATGGACCTGCATAAATCGATCGCATAAAATTATAACCTGTTTTCCAGTCAAAGGGGCCGCAACCGAGTGCCCAGGGGCCATATAAATTCACACGAGTAAAAACCAGAAGCAACCAACCGGGCCACCAAGTTCAGCATTCCTCAGGAATGGCTCCATGAATTGGAACAAGTCAACTAACAAGCGCTGGAAGTAAGGCCACCCTTTCTGAGAGTTTCCCATGAGAATTTTTGGCATGAAACTCCTGTGACTAACCAGCTCAAGCCATGCAAAGCTGGAATTTCAATTTTAGAGGAAATTAGCTACACACCAGTTACTTGATGAAAATGAAGGTGAGACCTCAATAATAGAGAAAAGTACCCCAAAAAGAAAGAAGAAAAACTGTAAGTGTAGAACAAATCCTCAAGATAGGAAATACAGCTAGCAGTAGTGAAGGGGGAAGCTGTCTACGAAGCTTTGCCCCTTGCTTTACAGAGATTGCTACAACCTCCAAGTTTTAATGCAAGTTTGTGAAATTTGGCAAGCTCTAGCATTTTTTTTCACTTAAATAATTTATATTAAATAAAAAAAAACAAGAACCACATCATCAATATCCATGGGATGTTACACAAGCTTCACTACCTCAAACAGATGAAGAAATGACTTCAGTTAATAATTTTCCAATAAAATGCAAGTTAGGAAGATTGTTAAACTGATGAAGCCAACCTGAATGAAGGAACTTTCAGAGGCTGCAAAGCATGGAATGCATTGGCAAATGTCACCAGAATCTGCATCATGTCACATCAGAATTAGTTACTCTACAGCCAGTAGCATCATTGTGGTTCAAATGTAATAATTACCTGCAAACTTGCACCATCAACTGCAGGGTCCAACGAATTAAGATCCAGAAGCCAATTAATGAATAATCTGAAATATGGCCTGGGATTAAAAGATGCTTTCTTTTCTTCTGCATCCTTCTGGATATATTTGATTGTAACTTCCATTATCTGCCAAGAGCCAAACTGTCACACATTATTGGCACAATTCTAAACTTACAATTGCTCACTCAAGTCATTACTTACCCGTGATAATACGAAAAGCTTACTGGACCCAGGATCCACAGGACCATACTGTGGAAAAGCAAAATGATAAAAGTCAAAACCATTTTTAAATGAAATAATCACCAAGTATCATCTTAAAAATTGAGAGGAAAAGTTCAAAGGAAGACCTTCAAAATTGAAAAGAGAAGTTTGGCATAGGTATCAATGGCAAGAAAAGATAAGTTCTGTGGCTGTTGAGGCGATTGAATGGAGCCAGCATTAACACCTTCAGAAGAGAGGCAATGAGCAACTGCAATTTCCTGAAACAAGAGACATGAACTTGTCAAGATTTTTAATGTGACATCTTTTCTCCACTAAAAGAAGAGTCAATATTTTCCATTGTTATCTGAATGGAAGTCCCCCGGATATCACTTACCATGAGGCAGCGAATAAAACGATCTGTCATATCGTCACCCTTAAGAAATCCACTTTGATGCAACTTTAAGATGAAGTGTGAACAAGCAGCATCATTGGCACCAGGAAGTTCACATATTCCATACCACTCCATGAGCAGCGACGACACCTAAATAAGCATATTAAGGCTATGAATACAGATACTAATTGTAGTACATATACAGCTGCAACCCAGGCAGACAAGATCAATGATATCCACTCCATTTTAGCAGTCATAAATATTTTATATTCAAATAGGAACATGAAAAAATTAAGAATGCATATATCATACTGCTTTAGAATTATCTGGGGAGGTTACCAACACAATTTGTATGCATAAACTAGGGGAGGACATCGCCACAAATTGTAAGAAATAGACCAACACAAACAATTAAAAGAAACTCAAGGTGCTTTTGACAATGAATAGGGCACATTTTTCCACTGCTTAAGATCCTACCTGCTCCCGGAAGCCAGCAGGATCTGGCTCAACAACTTCAATATTGTTGTACTCCTCTTTGCCTGAGGTGATAGGACCAAGAGCCTACACAAACAAAAAAAATACATTGTTGAACATAAACATTTACATAATAATGATAATTCACAAGTCACTATTTTCACAGGAACCTTTTTGTCCTTAGATTGGGTGCCCCTATCCTCCTTTCCTGCTGAAACACCACCAAGAATGGTCGCATTAGCCCCAGGATTCCTCAATATCTCAACAAGTTGCTGCAAAGACTCAGGGCATCCAGGTTTTGTAGCCAACTGCAACCAAAATAAAGGAAATGTGTGCATATATTCAACTTGCACAGTCTGTATTAAACATTCACATAGTAATAAAGGAAAACCATCTTATAGAAAATTCAATACAAAAGAAATAAAACCTTTGCCAATGCTTCAACAAGACTCTGGAGCTCAGAAACAACACTAGATTCTTCGAGAACAAGAGTTTGAAGCAGAGAAATAGCAAATTCAGTTGCAAGCTCTGCAAATATTAATATTTATAATCAGATCCCAATCCATTAAATCAATGAAATTAAGTAGATACTATACATACTGTTTCTCCCTCCATCTATCAGTTTAGCCATATGAGCGTTGTATTCAGCAAGGTTCAGCAATTCACTGCGAATCAGTCCCACAGTGACATCCTTATTGAATTTTCGCTCCTCATCTGAGTAAATCACCTATGAAAAAGCTCTGACAATCACTTGTGACATCAACACAAAACAAAATAATATGTTAAACCAATCTCATATGAAGACATAATGTCAATGATAGGTGGACAAATATCTGGTGTACTCAAAAAGAGTGAAAAACCATGACCACTCTCGAGTACTTCATGAGGGAGGACAATGTTCTAAGTTAATTTTCAGCACTGAAACTCTTCGGGCACTAGCATTAAGTAAACCTTCAACACAATTAGCCATTGCTATATTACAACCCTCCCACCACAGACCAACAAAACCACCTGCTTGCACTCCCCTGATTGCAATAGATAATAAGTAATCAATAGCCTGTTTTATTTATCATGGTTAATGTATAAATACTGCAATGAATTGCAGTGATGGCGTTTATACACTTATTAATGATCATTTTAAGCTCATCAATAAGCATATGAACAATGCAGAACTTGCCTAACTAGCATCAATTCCCTTAACTATAACAATGCAAGAAAAAATGGCCAGCTCTAACAATGAATACGCATCTGTACACAACAGGTACAATAACATGTAGCATACCCAACTAGTAAGCTCCTTGACAACAAGCTTACAAACATCCCGAATTGCAGCCAGAATGGCAAGATGAGCACCAACAAGAAAGCTGTTTGCTGCATTCTCATACAAGCCCTTGAAAACCTGCATTTAGATTTAGAAATAATTTCATTTCAGGGGCTCCAAACAAATCAGATACATCTAAATAAAATCTAGAAGCAAGTTTTTTTAAGTTACTACAAAAAGAAGGCATGTTCCATTATTAGAGCAATAACCTTCTGAGCTACTGCCAAGGCAGCTTCATCTCTACTTCTGCAACGCAATACTATTTCAGGAACTTCAGCAATTATTCTCTGAAACATAAGTAAGTTCCATTAGCAACCTCCTTAAGGCATGCAACAACAATACTGCTAAAAGGGGAATAAGCATGAAAATGAGAGGCTTCATTAAACAGAATAAAAGCCAAAAGGGATGAAATAACTAGAACTTCCATTTACTGCAAAAATGCACACACAGAAGAGCCAACCAACTGTGATCAAACTGTAGAGAGACAAAAGGAGACATGGAATAACTAGATGACAGAAAATCAAACTGCACAAAAAGGCTGAAGTCAAGAAAGAGCAATATACCTGGACTTCTGCATCTCTAGCATCATTTGTCACCAAATCCTCCAACTGAAATAACAGAATCTCTTTAGACAGAAAGACACGGTTCAAAAAAAACATTTTGGAGCCCAAACTTGGGGAAAAGGATAATTTTGGAAGAGGGATAAATACAACTATTTTTTGAACATGAAAAGGGGATGAGTACAATTTTAACATAAAGTCTTCAACTAGGAAACTTCAGTAGGAAATTTGTCCCAAAATAATACATATCATATTGAAGTAGAAAACTGACAAGTTACATGGAAATCAATGAAAAGGATAGCCCTCCCTGAACAGCCTTTTTTATTTAGCAAGTGAAGATGACATCTTAACATATCACTGTTATCCATCCCTCCACAATTAACATTACATTTTTTTTTAAAAGAGGAGGTAGAAAATTAGAGAAAGAAGCCTAAAGCATGAAACATAAACAAAACAAGAACAAGGATGGTTCACCACCTTCTGTGCAACAATTTGGTACTTGTCCAATGCATCTCTGGGCTGTAATGAAGGTTCTGAAATGCTATTTCCAAGGCGATCAGTGGCTGCAGGTGAGGGCAAAGCTTGTAGTGGATTAAATTCCTGTCAACAATCCAGATACAGCCTTCAGTAAAGGGAGCATAAAGGACAATAACATAGGAGATCACCCACATATTCACAAACCTTCATAGCACTAGCAGTTTCCAGGGAATTCAGTTCAGGAATTGAAGCTGACAATGGCAGTGAAGCAATAGATGAACTTTTCTCAGATGCATGGCGGATGACACCATCAGTTGCTCCAATGTTTGTTGAGGAAGTACTAGGGAGCCAAATTAAGACAGATTTTGATAAACAAAAATGGTTTCACTTAAGAGAAAAAAAGACAAAATAACACAGGGCAAACCTAAAGTACGGAGCTGAAGCATCTATTCCTTCAGAAGGAACATCCTGTTGCCGAGGCACTGCTTCAATGCCTGGATTAGGTTGGGTAGCCACATAGCCAGATAATTGTCCATACGCCAAATCATAAGAACTTGAAGGAATGGAGCCAGATGAAGCAGAATGACCAGATGGCAATGAATGTGAACTCTGGCTCGAATGGTTTTGCAATGGAAGCCGAACAAAATCCTGAAATGTAAATAGTTACAAAAAACAATTTAGTTGTCATGTTCAGAGGTTGTACCAACACATTTTAATGTCATACCAACACAGCAGGAAACCCCCACCCCCACAACACCCCAAAAAACCCAACACACACAACTAAAAAAGACAGCACAAAAGCAGGAAATGTTTTCTTTCTTTTGGGGAAAAAACTTATCAACACTACCCAAAAGGATCTCCCTCAATCTTATAATTAACTATGAATACCTCGTAAACACGCTGCTGAGACGAGGATACATGTCCAGGTTTGGGTCGAAGAGCCTCTGGGAGGACACCCATTGAACCTTGAGCAAAAACACTTGCATCATAGAATGCTTGAGCCACGCCCTCCCTTTGCTTCCTCCGTAGAGAGAGTTGCTGACCTATTTCCCCATCAATGGTTTGAATTGCCTGAGACATAAAGGATACAATATGTAAAAACCTTGCATCAAAGTCACTCAGGCCAAAAACTACTTCCAAGAATACCACCAAGGAATAAAAATAACAAAATAACTTGAAAATCAAGTCAACTGTTATCCCTCTCCTTTATCACACAATAAATGAACAAAAAATTGATGGTGGAAGTTCATTATCAGGTAAAATGTACATATCTGAACTATAATTTCATCAGACGACACGTTATGATCCCTTACAATGATACTATCTTACAAATCAAATTAACATACTTAATATCTAAGATTGCCATGTAAATCTACATTCTTAAAAACAATTTCTTAAAATAAATGCAATTGAATTCAGAGCAAGACAAACAAGACTAGAAAAAAGGATTGAATTGCAGGGATGACCCAAACCTAATTGAGACAATGCAAAGGCACTAAGCAAAATCCCACAAATTAATTTATTGAGCACAAGAAGTTCCTCAAAATTGTCTATATCATAGTCAAAGGCAATAACTATATTCCCATGTCCAATAAGTCAGATATTTATCTAATAAGAGGATTACTAGAATAAGTACGTATTCCACAAGGGGAGAAAACAAGGGAATCATGTTGATCTGATAGAAAAAAGCCACAATAAACTTCTATTATGTGCAAGAGATAATGTGATAGCAACTCAAATCCAAGACAAAACTACTGGAGGAAATTTTGCAGAACAAAGAAATCAGTCAAGCTGTGACAAAGGACTTCGTGTATAGGGAAACTACTACAGAAATTTTGCAGAGCAAGTCTGTCAACAAACTACAGTAGACATTCTGTTCATATGACATTTGAATTTAATGACATGGAAAAAATCTTCCAATGAACATGGATGCACAGCCTGTGCAAGACACTGCATAAAGAAAATAAGTACATAAAAATTGCAGTGCAGTTGTGGAACCTTTTCGGTTGCGGCCTGTTCAATGACTGCACAGCCAAGATCAAGGTTATCATTAGTAACCAGCTGAACAGCTTGTTCAAGAAGTTCTCCAGAGATAGTCAACCCCTGGAGTGAGTTCCTCAGTTGACTCGATATTGAAGCACGCAATGGTTCCTGATTATCATATACCAGATGAGACATTATATAGCACAAAACCTGTTGGAATCATAACAAAGTAGTAGAGACAATTTTTACATTTTTTCTTCCCAAAGATTGACTATACCTTGCAGGTCACGTGAGCTAAGCTTCCTGCCAGACTAGCAACCATTAAATGTGCTGCACTATGTATACGTGTCTCATCTGACTCCAGTGCATAATCCTATTACGAAGTGTTGCAGGAAGGAGCCACAACATTACCACATATAACGATCAGCTCTAAAAAGGGACATTGCATGACTACTGGAACTTTGGAAGATACAGATGCTAAAATGGAGAACAGCATAATGAATCTATTGCAAGAAAGGAACAAATCAAAAAAATAATAGCACTTGCCAAAGAATAATCATAAAGGTTGGACCATCTTTGGAAAAAAACAGAACCTAGAAATTGGGAAGGTTAAAGAAGCCAATGCACTCTTAAGTCCCCCGTATTGGATATGTTTCTGCCGTTTGTTAAATTTATCACATGGCTCGCTAAACATTTGTTAAATTTTTCTTCAACTATGGCTAACCAACAATCTAACTAATCAATTCCCCAACCCCGCCACCCCCCTAAAAAAAATGATTGGAGAAAATTGACCGAAACAGCATGATTTCCACAAGATTGCCATTGAGAACCATGAGCAGGACAAGCATACAGCTCTTTCCAGCTCATTGTGCAGCCAAAGGATTAAAGTCACATAGAAAGAAAACCTTCAAGACAAGCTCCTTTGTTGTCTGTGTTGCTATGGTGACACTACGCTGAACTATAGCAGTCACAATCTCCTTGATAGCCCTGTCCATAGCAACTGGAACCACTCTGCAGTGACAAGTACAAAGGTGAAACACACAACTCCCAAATCCAGAAGCATACATATCACAGAATAGAGTGTGTCAGAAGCAACCACCTCTGAAAATGCAACTGCAGCCCCAACGTGCTCAGCTTTTGGTTAATTACAACATGGGTATTAAGTACTGGTGCAGGCAGCTGAAAATACACACAAAACCAAGTTATCAACAGCAAACTTGTTTCCATAATGGCATTGTGGGCAGGAGCGGGGGAATATGCAATTACCTGACTAGAGAAGGATGAGTGGGACTGAGCACCTTGCAGAAGTCCTTGAGCAGAGGGAGGAAGCTGATCAGACAAGCCTAAAGCAGCCAGCTTTTCATCCTCCATCAGTGTACTAGATGAAAGATGAAGAGGAGTTGCATACTGCACCGGGAACAAGACAGCAGATCAGGATAGCTACTAATTTAAATTAAGAAGTAAGAACAAGTATCTACCAAAACATACTGGAGACAATAAATGTGCATGACCAACAGAGTCTGAAGGACTGGCAACTTTAAGCGGCAAATCAACTTGATTAATTGGAGGCATTATCCCAGATTTAATATCAGCAACCATCTGCGTTTGGGAGGCTCCAACATCTTTATTTGAAAAATCAGGATTGCCTTCAACTTCTCTCACGCGATCTTTCAGAAGAGAAGTGGGGTTTATGTCCTTCATGTCCACCCCTAGATTTTTGAAGAGGACCTAAAATACCACAAGGACAAGTAAGAGACAAACTAACACTCCAATTACAGGCCTGGGTTGTGGACCGCTAATGTCATTAAATACCTCAATATCAAACTTCAAATTCATTTTCAAGTTGGGCATCAAGTAGATCTCAGCAAGTAACCCAAGAATTCCCATGGTCCAAGGGTTAGGAGGTTGGTATGCAAGACTGTTTTGGCATGGTTCCAGAATCTGCATGAAAAAGATTATGTACATATGCATAACAGAAACAACTGAAAGAATTTCGCTAGTCTTTATATTCCAATTCTCCATTTATATTACCTTGGAGGTGAATGGAATAACAGCAATCATCTTTCCCTTCTCATATGCCTGCCAAAGCGAAAGTAATATAGAACAATTACAAGCATGTTTATATTACATTGCAATTCACCAACATGTGTGTGCCCATAATTTTCTAACTATTTTTTCATTCAAATAAAAAAAAATTTCCAATCATTATAAAGGACAATAAAGAAGCTATAATCAAACATGATTATTTCCAACTCGAATAATAAGCAGAAGAGCAAAAATATGTTGCTATAGTTCCTACTTTCAGAAAAAAGAAACGAGCATAACTATGTACAAATCATGTCTATTTGTACTGGAGGACATAATTCCACCCTCCAGTTTCCAATAACATACTAGTCAAAATCAGTCCCAAATCACTAGTTACCATCCAATAAAATATCCGCCTCTCTCTAAACAGGTGAAATTTCTCTCAACATGAGTATCCTTAAGCCAAATGCCACAAGTAGAAACATGGTCATCAGCTCCAATAACCTCACTGAGATCAGCCACCAGGTCCGACTAGTGGAGGCAGGTCAATGTGGGTGCCACTGTAGCAAACTCACATATGGTTGTAGTGCTATCTGTCGCATCATCAGCCGAGGTCTAGAGTAATGGAACATAAAGGCTGATTTTGAATATTCATAGAAATTATGGTGCAACCCGAGAATATTACAGTGCTTTGAAATGGGAAACAGGAGTTATTCTCCAGAACCAAAAAGCCCTCATTATCTCAAAATTTTGATTATTAGACAGCAAAACACTTGCTCCATGGAACTTGTCTAATTGCAGACCAACAAAAAAGGCATAGGCAATGAACTTTCAGGCATGACAGCGAATTTTCAGAATTACACAACGAAATTGGAGGAATTGACCTGAACAGCCAATTACCTCAATAATCAATGATTTTGGGTCTATTTCACGAGCTCTTAAAACTTGATTCCTTCCTATGGTTAACTTTCCGAGCCAGCTCCCCAAGTTCTTCAACAATGAACGCTCTTCTGAACTTGATTTTATTAACTCAGATCCTAAAAGAACCTAAACCAAGTGAAAAAGAAAAATTCATCAATACCTATTATTCACATATAAACATGTGGGAGATAAAACGAACCCAAGGACAACAAACCTTGCAATTCTCATACGTTGCTTGGACAACCTCTTTATTCAAGGCTTTTGAATTTACTTTGTCAAGAAACTTCAAATAAAGGTCATGAAAATTGGGTTCAATGCTTGCTCTGTCAAGAAGATATGCAGTGTAAGGCATCATAAAAGTCTCAAGTGGTCTACTGAAACTGCTGTATGACCACATTACACATGTTGTAATAAGATATACAACATGTTGATATTAACAAAATAGAAAGAAAACAGTGAACAAGGCTACCGAAGGAATATATCGTCTGCAACTAGACCAAGCATCAAGAAGATGCAAAACAACAGTCATATCAGCGATCCAAATTCCTGACCTTTTCATGACCATATATTGTGCAAACCAAGGGTAGTACTGCTCTTTCAAGATTTCAGTGAATTCTTTTGCCTTAGCTTCGATATTAGCAGCTGAGATATTGTTGATGATGAAAGATATTTTATCCTGGACTTCTGAAACTGGAGTCTGCAATGATTGACAAATAAATGTTACCCTGGTAATGATAAAGCAGAATCACAAAGTATAATCTCATGTAATGCATGAGAAGTCAACAGCGAATGGAACAATGTAGTGCATAACAGAGAGTTAAAAATGCATGTATCAGCCCTTGGTCTACAAGGCAAAGGGTAATTCTGTCAGAACATACTACAAGCTGGATCTTGGGGTTAATAGATTGGTCTCAAGTGAGTTGCATCACACCAAATCACCAACCAATTCTTGACAGGATCATGTAATAAAAGTCATACCAAGTTGATCAAATGAATGAGACTACCTCTATGGGAGTGTCTCGTTTCTCAGCAGCAGCAATGAGTGTCTCAATACTCAAAGCAGAACCAAACCCTGTAACATAAAATAATCATTAGGTAGCTCATACTTGGCCAAAGAAAAACAAGATGTTGGGCATTTTTTTATAACAAGAAGTTTATTCTCCCTGGGCTCATAACCAGCAATTGGACATTGGACATTGAAATTAATGGTTTTAGAAAGTTACTGGTCGAAGTAGCTCCTCTAGAAGGTCGAATAAATCCAGGTGATGAAGACACCGATGCAGCAGCACCAACAACATTCTGAATATGGAATTTATTTAACAGGTCAAGAATTAACTATAAGAAAAGAAAGGAGCAAATTTCATGACCCTACAGACTGCACAACTTAGAAAAAGAGTACCTTCTGATTGCTAGAAGATTCTCCCACTGTAACAGATGGCTTTGACAGAGCAGGCACAATAGGCTTCAAATCATTTGATGGGGCTGTGGGATTTTTTTGCCTTTCCTCAAGAGTTGATTCTAGTTTATGCTGAAGCTGCGAAGATGATGAAAGTTGCATGGCCACTGCACTGGTTCCACTATTCAACTGCAACATTAAACCACATCTCAATCATACATTGCAAAATGAATATTATGAATCTGATCCTAGAAAGAATATTTCAAATCAATAATTCTCAGGACCTCAACCGAACAATCAATTTCCAAGGAAACAGTGTTCTACAAAAGCACCTGGGTGGTCCCCACAGGTACCATGATGCGACCTGGCACTCTACAATGGTCACCAGGTGATGCACCCTCAGATTGATGAGCACCTATACTAGATGCAAAGAGACACCCACCTCTTGTTTCAGGCATTTTTTAAAAGAACAAAGGAGATGGAGAACCCTTGAAGCCACCTGATACAGTCCTAAATTTGTGTCTTTGGCTAAATCAATCCACTACTGCTGAAAGTTCAAACACTTCAGAACTAAGAAACTTTGCAGAAAGCTTCTATTGCTTTTCTAAACATTAATTCTCTTCTTTTTCTCTTTCCTTCCCACTTCCCCCGCCCCGCCCCCCCCTCTACTCTTAAGAGCACCTAAAGCCCTCTATCATAATGAAAAAATGTAAATGTCTGTATTATTTGTCACTCGGATGGCATTCTAAGAACAGCATATATAGAAAATAAAAAACATGGCCGAAGCATGTAAAGCCAAAACAGGATTTAAATAAAAAACACAAAAGCTGCATTACCAAGGTATACTTTAAGGAGAATTGACTTCACAAATAAAATGATTTTTTGGGGGCAAAATAGCCAAAATGAATATAGCTGCTGAGAAATTTAGGGAAAATTTATCATTCTAATTTACAGCAAAAGAAAAGATGCTGATTTGGCTGGATACAGCTTTGCACTCGGGAGAAATTGTCATCTTCAAAAATATGTATATAGAAAATTACTAGGCTATACAACTAATGCAGACACAGTTGAAAAGATGATTTATTCCAACCTCATTATTTCCAATGCCAGTCTGAGTTGGAACATGACTTGTGAGACTATGGCCTCCATCCGGATCTGAGTGACTTGAGGATATTCTAGCTAGTGTCCGCTCAATGAAAACAACAATATCAGGGTGTGCACCACGCAGATGAGATATTTGTAGGATATGATTGCAATACTGTGGCCATTCAATCAACCGATCCACAAACTGCTCCAAGGCCTTTGTTCCAAACATGAACATCTGCATTCAACAAGGTTACAGCATCATCAATGCCAAGAGAGAAAACTTCTGGGAGTCAAGTTTTTTCATCTAAGAACCTTTGAATCTGCTGGTTTGCGTAGTGCATCCAAAACACAACGGAGTGCTATCCCAAGCATAAGATGAGTAACAAGCTGGTGCTTGATGACGGAGCCTGAATAAAACAAGATATATACCATCAAAAACTATATAAATGCAAATACAGAGTATTCGCATCTCTTTAGAAAAATTAAACATAAGGTAGAGGCATGTCTAAAAGAAAATGTCACGTAAAAGAGACTAAAAATAAAGTAGTCTCTACACAGCACAGAAAATGATTCTCTAGCTTTGATTAAATCCAAATGATTCAAAGCACTTATTGGCATGTAACACTTGGGAGAGCGCAACTGTCTGCTTAATTCTCCTCATAACAGCACTTTATTCCTCATTACCCACTACTATCAGTCAACTGCACACAGCAGCTGAGGAAAACTCATCAAAACACAAGATGCACCCTTCACCAGAAAAACTAGCCACCCACACATATTATTCATTTGAATGAATGAATAAAACTTGCACTTCTTGAATTATTTCCATCAGCCTTAGCGATTGACCACCACATAAAAGAAGTCATAAAGTTACACATTTTCTTACCCAGTGATGATTCCCTCACAAAGATTAAATATGTTTGGTGCCTTTGATTAAACCAATGACTTCACTTCTAATGCCCACAAGTACATAAAGAGTCAACCCCACTTTTCCATTAAATGGTTTCAAAGTCATCAATAATGCACCTTCATTCATAACAAAGATGTCCTTTTTTCTAGTGAAATGACAATTCACAGCGCCAAAGATAGGGTATCAATAAACAGAAGTATCTTAAATGAAAGTGAAAGATCAAGGGAAGACCACGCAAACATCAAGGATTCTTGCAGTCCCTCCCAGCAAGGCTAGACCCAGCCAGAACTTAATCAACCAAATACAAACAGCAAGAGTGCACAAACAATTAGTGTGAAGTCACTAAAATGCAGATTACATGTGAACAATCATAATCCCTTAGAGGAGTATGAAATACAAAACAGCTCATTAATGATATAGATATGCTGCCATGATACTAACCAAAGAGCACAGCAGCTATTTTAAGCTGCCTTTCAGGATACTTGGGAAAGAACCTGTACTCTTCAAAAAGATTCCCAATCATGCAATCGCAGATTGACTCTTCCCTACAGTTATCACAATGCCTGATGTCAGAAAAGTACTAAAATGACATGCTAGGTTAGAAGGTCAAAAGGATGTATTGCTATCCATCAATTGCAACATTCTAATAACACCAAATTTTGGTGCAAATTGCTAAAGAATAAATGCAACTGACTATTAAAAAAATGGGTTTTCATAAAGACACCAAAATAAAATAGGGACATCATAACATATACAGGATTGGAAACAACAAAAATGAAATTTAAACCTTTTTTCCCAGTATTCAATTGAGAAATTTCATTAATTAGGCATCAAGAAGATGCATAAAATCATACATAAAGGGGTTTGAAGCTATACAGTGGAATAAACCTAATCATAAATCACTCAAACAAATAAAGTAATACTTGCTATAGAGAAAGATCTTCAGAAAAGGACTCCTAATGATATCCAGTGCCCCCATATGAAACTTCTATCTACATACTTTAAATACATTTATTCACAAAACTGCATATACGCACATTCCATAATTGGCTGTGACAATCATGAAAGAATCACAAAAATATATGAGCTGCTACTATAGTAGGGACCTCTATAGTTGTTTGAGAACTGAACCTATACCAGTTTTGTGATAATACATCAATAACAAGGCATCTACCAAGCTCTAAACAACATTGAACTCTAACAGTTATATGTTTATCTCTCAAAACAAAGAACTAGTAGAGTAGAACCACAGTTGGGAAAGCCAACCCTTTCAAGGGCAGAATTTTACTTCTTCCTAACTTGGAAGGTCATAAATACTCCTTCCCACTTTGATTTCGATATCCAAGCTTTTAATATTACACTGACCCCTGTCAATAACCACTATGTCCTCATTGACTATATTTATATCAAAGTATAAAGTATCAAAATCAAGATCCAGAATTATGCTCTGAAAAAGTAGAGATTCAAAACTTGTCACCATAAAACAAGAGCTAAGGGCAAGATTCTCGAAAATCCAAAAGACAGAAACTAGGTACTTCATCCTGACCTTTTGACAGAAGATTCCTTGAATTGAGCAAGTGTTTGCACCATGGAATCTACAGTCAAGTGGCCAGAAAACATTTGCTGGAAATAAGAGTTAGCCTCTGCCTCTACGTCCTCAGGATATCCTTCTGAAGTTGAAGAATCTGTGACCCCACCATTGTGTAACCCTGTATTTGAGCGGGTAAGGGTTACCTGCAACCTCTCCAACTCTTCAATGTGTTGATGGGATGAGGACATGCTTGCTTGAGCCTTGAGAACCTGATAGAACAACACAAATCGGCAACCCAATCTCAATGCAAGTACATATATTAAAATTGAAGGAATCAAACCTTGATGAAGATAGGTGCTGCTTCCAAATAGGCATTCAAAATGCCCACAGAATGATCGAATCCTCTAGCAGAATGTTCACGGTCACCAAATTCAATCTGCCTCAGAAATTCAAGGCACTCCTGAAACATTACAAAATCTCTATCATCTTACGCTCAACCCCCAAGAATGTTCTGCTTTACCACAACAACTCATAGGGCTGACATTAACGTGTTGTAACCTAATACCTCTCTCATAATTAGACTTACAACCCTGTTACATAACATTAAACATTCCCAAGAAAAATTACCTCGGAAAAGGTATGCTTATACACGTGAAAGTTAGTATTCAACCAAGTCTCAAGATCTATGCACTCATTTCTTGAAGCAAGGGCGGCCAATCTAACACCAATAGAAGAAGGAATCATCTCCAAAACTGGCAATAGTATCTGCATCAAAAGTTGAAGAAGACATCACTGAAAACAAACATAGAGACTATTGATTAAAAGCAGAATCAGACATGAATTTCAAATTTCCACAGCAATAGATGAAACAGGATAGTGGACATTTGTCACCTTAAGGAAGGATCAATAGGAAACCTCCTCACGTAGACATCTAGGCACTATAATACAGTAATAACCAATAAAGGAGATAATACAGCTTGAACAGTACCATACCTTAAGATCTTGACAGATATCCAATATTCTCGTTATGCAGTCTGGATCCAGGCTCACAGCATCTGCATATCCCCTCAATACTAGAATGGGATTCACATGCCAAAGGTAAAGGATCATCCCAAGGCCATCAGCACTCTTTATTATCAATGGAAAAACAGTGAAAGACACCTCCAATTGAAGTAGATTATACACAGTCTGCAAAAGATGTAGAAGTTAGGGATATATAGTAGAATAATAGTCACATAGCTTCACAAAACCAGATTGAGAAAAAACAGTACATTGACATGCGCCATGCCAAGAAGCAAAACTTCTGGACAGTACTTTAGAGGATATTCAAGCATCGTCCGAACAGAATTCGCATGACCTCTCTCTGCAAGTTGACAAAGCACATCCAAAAGATCAAGGCATAACCATGCATGATTTGCATGACCACGCTGGAGTTTATGGCCATGGACTGCATCTGCATAAGCCTGCACAAATACATAATTTTTACCAATTAAAATAGAGGGTACCACTGATATCTTTATTATTTATATTCTTCCAAGAATGGATCCTGCATAGTTCCATATAGAACCATACCAGCTGCCTCAAAGAATGAGCAAAAGTGAATACTTCAGGAGGTGCTGACACAGCAAACTTAAGAAATGACAACTGGCCTTCGCCATTTTTCCAAACTGATCCACAAACAGCATGAAGAGGAAAAGGATCCTGCAAAACACAAATTAAGTGTCACATACTTCTACAGTAAGTATAATAGATTTTATGTTTCAGAATTCAGCGCTTGACATCAAGGAATGTACCTGAGAAGCATGATGATAAACTGACATAAGGAGTGATAGTGCATCCTCATCAGGCAAGTAGAAACCCTCATGATCAAGGTTTTCAACAACTGATACCCAGTTGATTCCAGGAGCCTATCAACAGGAATAATAACACCTAACATCAGTGTGTACACCTTGATGACACTCAACACATTGAATTAAAGTTGATGACTAAGGCAAAAACTCACAAGTTGCTTGATTGAATCCACAAGAACTTGAGCATCCCAGGAGCTTGGTAATGGAAAATCAGACCATGCACTGCCACCAAAGGCCACACAAAACGTTGAAGAAGCATGGTGATTGTCCTGAGGACCCACCTGAGTACGAGCAATAGTACCAAGTAATCTTGATACAGTGACCTCATTAAGAGGTGAAAACCATGATAAAATCTCTTTGCATTGCAAATCATTGACAGTGCATCCATAACCCATTTCTTTTATTATATCTCCCATACTAGTTTCCTCCTTCATCTCTGCCAAGATGGTATCAAAATCTTCACATTCACCATCAAATAACAGATCCAAATTCCTGCATAAAGGAATGCATCAAACAGGTTATGCCCAGGCTAGGTTACTTTTCCTGCATGGTTACAATAAACTAGTAAAAGATCCAAAAAAATATTCTGACCTAAATGTATCAGTCTCGCGCAACTCATCTGACAGCAAAGGAGCTATAACAAATAAAGGATCATCTTTAGGCTGCACAAGAGACAGCATCTGCATGAAGGAATCTACATGCTTGCATAGGTCTTCCGATCCATGAAGGAACATGAGAACACTTTGGATCTGCTCAACAGATTTCAGAGCAGCAGCACTTGCAGACAGTTCCTTGATCTGAGCCATACAGAAATCCTTACCTGAAAACACCAGAGGCAGTTACGCTTTGAGTCTTCTCGATGAATTTATATACTATAAAGTAGTAGGAGCTAATTATCTCTATAGAAACAGAATCTGAAACATTAACACAATCTCAGGAGGCAATTAAACTTACCAAAATTTCTTGTATCAAGGTTCTCAGATACAGACAAGGCAAGACCAGTACCAATTTTTTCACTAAGGGATAAGCTCAAAGCATGAGAAAGCTTCTCCAAATAAAATTCATCGATTGTTCCATTATTCACTGAGAGACAGAAAACTGTGCTAAAGTTTGGCTTATCCAGGAGGTGCTTGAAGATTGCCACCAGAACAGCATGGCAGTGTAATTCCACAGGACGCGTTAAGTAATCCAAGCAACTTTGGAGTAGCAAAATACTTTCCTCAACTCCATATTCAGCAAACTGCAAACTCAACCATGTAAATAATTATGCAATGACATAACTGCCCTATCAGGGTTGTAACACAAAGGGTTTGACCCCAGTTTTAGTTTAAGGGGAAAAAACCTTGATAAAGATATCCAAGAGATCAGCATATTCAGCAAAGATAAAACAAATGTAACACTTCTTAAAAGATTGCTTCTACATTGATAAAAGACAGATATTCGTAAGAGATATTCTTACTGGGATCAATTAAACATTGATAAGAGATGACAAAATGATCAAACACTCAAAGAGCAAAAATATAGAATATCTGCGGACATGAGACTACTGATAAGAATAATTCAAAATGGAAAAATGATAGAACAATGCAGAAGCCTATTCAAATGGGATCACTTCTATATTGACCAAGAAGCAATTCTCTAAAATACCCAACTCATTTCAGGTGTAGCTGACTCTTTTGTTCCTCATGTCATTGCTTCTCCCACACCTCAAAAGGCTATAGAGAAGGAATTTTCATCTTGCATCATCAGACACATACTATTACTTGAAAGCATTAATCAGCAATTGATGCAATAGCAAGGGAAGTGAGGGAGAATGAAGTACTGTGTAGATTCCACTAGTATAATGCAGGCAATGAGAACTAAAGCAAATATGACTTGACTACGAAGCATCTGGAACCGATTGTGAGCTTCAGGTACGAGTGATTGGTCATACACTTGGAATAAATTCTTCTCAGTTAATTGGGACTTTCATTAGTAACGTAGTTTGGCGAAATTTGGGGCAAAAATTCAACAGAGACGAAATGCAACTTCTTTTTAAGAGAGAAGCCACGTAAGATCTGAAGTGCCTGACAATACCGCAGTTGAAGGCAATTGTCCATCGCAAAAATGACCAAATATGCACATCAGATTGAAATGGAATGGCCAAGTCCATGATGATGAAAACAAATAGGAACCAAGGACACAATCGTAAGGATACCACAAAATAGAAGGCAATAGACAACGATAAATACAAGAAACGCTAGCCAGTGCTGCAGCAACTAAGGTTTCGGACCACAAGAGAGCAGAGAACCAAACGCAAACTGGAAGGTAGCATAAAGCGAACGATATAAGATCGATAGGCCAAACATGATATAATTTGCAAAGGAGACGAAGAGAATTTGAGAGATGCATTACTTGGCAGAGCTCCCGGAGAACGAAATCGAGGGTAGACTCCTCGACGGTTTCCAGCCGAAAACGAATATGATCGGAGACGGTATCGGAGAATTTCAGCATCTTCACTGACTGAGAAGTCGCTAGGGTTTCCGCAGAGAGAGAGAGAGAGAGAGAGAGAGAGAGAGAGAGAGAGAGAGAGACACTGCTAATGATTCGCCTGATACGAGGACTCGGAGACAAGCAGGGTAGAGAGAGATTGCGTAGCTTGTTTGCGAATTGGGATGGGGTAAACGAGCAGTAGAACGCAGGCGTGAGTGTGCGTAAAATTATAAATACTTATTTCTAATCTGCCCTTGAACTTCTTTTTTCTTTAACTAAGTGCACCACATAGTTTCAGCTTGTCCCGGCAGCTCGGTAGTCGGCGACTCGGCGCTATACCTTGCAATTCGGGCCGATACCACCGTCTTATATTGCCCGAAAATGCTGATCAACGCAAGACCTTTTTTGCACTTTCGCATCCAGATTTAATATAAATTGTATAAATAATTATTGTTTAAAAATAAATTTAAACCATTTACGTTTGTAAAATTAATTTTTTATTATATAATTAACTTATTAATCCAAAATTTACATTAATTTAAATAAAATATAAAAATAACTATTAAAATATAATTATATATATAATCAATAATTAATTTTTAAAACTTTTATTATTATAAATTTTATTTTTATATTTTTGAATCTACACAATTTATTTTCGAATCACACCAGACTATTCAAAAATACGGGCTCATGCACGATATTTTCATGTTGTGCCTAAACTATACCAAATTTTGCCACCTCTCTGCTTGGTGCACCAGACCAAACCAGATCTCTAACTTCTCACTTTTGCTCCTCCAAGTAGGCATTTTTTGCAACGCATGCCCGTTAGCTTTTATTCACCAAAAAAAAAGCCCAAAATCCAATAATATAATAATAAATGGATATTGGAAATCTTATTAATGACATCATATAGATTGAGACGGTATTTTTTTATGAAATTTCGTACTGTGTTATTTTAAAAATTATAAACCTTTGGATATTTATATTCACATAGAGAACATTAAACAAGCTCCTAATGCTCTGCCCAATATCGAACGGGCAGACTCAGGCCCTCCCTAGCTTGGACCAGGAGGACGAGAGCTTCCCCTTCAAGGTGGAAAGCATTCGCTAGATTGACCCTTGCAACTCCGTTGGTATGATTATATGCACACCTTCCCCTTTGAGGTGGAAGGTTGGAAGGTTGGCCATATCCATGTTCGAGTACTAAGGGGCTAACAGAATATCTAATAATGGGATCCAAGACCAATATATAATCCTAGAAATTATATATATATATATATATAAATTTTGAGCGAAAAAACAACTTATATATATAATTATGCTGGCTATTTAGTCTGAAAACGTAGATTTTAATTTGAATTTTAGATTGCTTTATTTAAGTATTACAATATCCTTTAATTATTTAATATTTCTCTCTCTTTTTTTTTTTATAATCCGACTAGCATGTAAAAGGAATTAGATTATAGCTAATATAGTTTAACTCAAACCAACCAACTTATGAATAAAAACTCTACTAACATAAATTCTTTTTATTTATAAAAATTGAATTCAAATATTATTAATAAAAAAGATATATTAAATTATATCAACTAATTTATATTAATAATATTCTCATGACTTATTCTTATAAGAAAAGAAGAAGAAGAATCATGGGATTGTGTGTGTTAGTTCCTCATATACACCCTAGGGCCTATATGCAAAGACACTTGAGTATTGTCATAAAAAAAATATCAAACTATATATCATAATTATTAATTTATTTCATATTATTCATCTCAACTTATTAATTGTATTCTTTGTGCTAAATCGTAAAATCCTCATTATATCAATTATTTACTCTCATCATCTTACTTAGAGTTGTTAAAATAACGGTTTGGGTCGGGAATAGTTTGTCATTGTTACGAGTCGGCCCATTATGTTTAACGATTTGTGCAAATTACGGTTCACGGTTCATGATAGCATGAATTGGACCGGGAACCGTGCATAAGCAGGACAATTTAGCCCGTGAATAGTGCATTTTCCCTCTTTTAAACAAATTTCAAGTTATATAATAGTTAACGTGATTTGATTAGATTGATGTGAATGTTGAACAGTGATTTGATTGGTGAGTTGTTTGTGAATAATGATTTGATTGGCTTTTCATTGCGAACCATTGATTTGTCATTGCAATCAACGGTTAAATACCCAACCATTTGTGGCCATTGACTTTGTAGCGAATTAAAAGAAATCGTGATACTCGGTGAGCAAAGGGCAATGGTTTGCCGTCTGAACCAGTGTAGTTCGATTTCAGACCAGTGTAGTTCGATTTCAGACCAGTTCAGTAAGTTAATAATCCATGTCGATTACGGTTCAACTAGTCTATATTTCTAACCCGACTTGTAATCGTCCTTCAAACTAATAAGAACGATTATAAGCCGGATTAGGGGTGGTCTAGATGGATTCCATATTTGGATAGTCCGGTTTCGGGCCAACCCCACCCGTTTAATATTTATAATCCTACCCAAGCTTTCGTTTAATACCCAACCTTTCGTTAAAAAGAAAAAAAAAACAATTTTAAATGATTAACCTACGATTCTCGTGACAACGTTGGTTGGTGTGCTTATATTAAAATTTCTATTTCATAGATTTTCTCTGCAGTCACGCGCAACTCACATCACGAAAAAATTTAAACTCAACAGAGACTAAGAACCACAGAATATGACGAACCACCACCGGCTGCAGAGGTAGACAAGACGACCTATCAATCAATGCGCACGGTGACGACGCCGAGCTTTTAGTGGGCTTCGGCGGGTCATAGCAGCTCCTGCTGCAGCAGCTTCTTCTGTCGCCGCAGCTCCATCACCTTACGTTGGGAGTTGGAGTGCTGGGTCAGCACAAAGGTCGGGCGAGCCACCGGCCTGAATTCCGGCACCAGACGCCCCGAACGCGCTGCACGGCGTCTTCTGCCCCAGCGGCCCCATCCTCCACGGTGGCGTCTTCTTCGAAGCGCAGTGCGCGCAACGCCGCACCACCCCCTCAGCATAACCCGAGGCAGCGGGCGCAGGGGTCTCCTTTCATCTTCCATCTGCCGGGCAAAGAGACAGGGCCCTAGATCCTCCTCACTACTAGAAATTGAGGGTTTACCGACAGCAATTTCCATGAGAAAGCATCTCTTTATAATTTCCACGAGAAAATCTCGAAGACTTTATGTGGGATTTCCGAGAGAAAAGGTTCATCGGATAGTTTCCAATAGATTTCTCATGGAATAAGCCATCGGAAATTTTTGCGTGGGAATGTTTCCAACGGTAATCCCACCAAGCATTATCCGTAAAAAGTATCCATTGGTAGTCTCGTGGAAAATTTTGCCGTGAAGGTTGCCTCTACTCCTTTCTCATGGAAACTCACGGTAATCGGTGTAAGCCATCAACAGCCCGCACGCAGTATTCTCCCTTAAATTCAAAAGAGCCGCGCCTCAGGTCAAATCAGCCCTCGCCCACAGAGGTCAGCTCTAGAATGGAGCCTGAGAGCCGACAATGCAGATCAGGCCTTCAGAGGGTTCGCTCCGTTGTGAACACCACATCCCCGACCGCCAACACCATGTCCTGACCCTCAACAACTCAACTGCAGCATCCTCAGTCCACACCACAGTAAGGATCTCTGCAGCAAAGATGTTTGGTGTATTGACTGATTGCGCTTTCTTCGAGTCTTTATGTGCATTTTACGGGGCCAAATCTTTGATCTTGTCGAAGCCCCCATGGCAGATTCAGCTCAGATGTGTCGTCCTTCTTATCCGATCTGTGATTAAGACAGCTCATGAAGGCAGAAACAGAGCAATCTCGAAGAAGAAATAGAGTAGAGGGCTCTGCTTCCATGGCTTGCGTAGGATTATGATCAAATGAATGCAAATATGGGCTGCGTTCTGCTTGATGAATGCAAACTCGTGTGATTCTCAATGTCGAGACCAATGGCACAACCACAACGGTGTCCATCGCAACGAGTTTACTTGCATACAAAATGATCAAGGGGTGTTGGACAATCAACCAATGCAAATGAAGACTGTCTAGAGCGAGAGGATGAGCGGGATTATACTTGACCTTCCCATTTCAATTTTATCAGATGTTTCCGAAGAGGTGATTATGTTTGATCTTGATTTAATGTATTTTCAAGGCGAATGCTGATTTTATCTTTTG
The DNA here is from genome assembly GCA_900006705.1 of Sonneratia caseolaris. Taxonomy (NCBI): domain Eukaryota; kingdom Viridiplantae; phylum Streptophyta; class Magnoliopsida; order Myrtales; family Lythraceae; genus Sonneratia; species Sonneratia caseolaris. Next base: position 243,221 of record CXYZ01010242.1, read on the forward strand.
TCGTGGGCCTCATCTCAATATTTATCTCTTTTTTCTCTTGCATCACGTAATATATTTGGGTTAGGTGAAATGTATCTCGAGATTAGTCTGCAATCGGCCAGATATCCTTAGAAAAATTCCTATCGACCCTCCAAATTTGTGATTCGATTCTTGAATCACTTATTTAAAGATTTAGTGAATGAACCACTAGTTCAACTCTAAATTGATTATCTCAATATTTATCGATCTATTCAACCCGTTTCTTTATTTATTGGGTTATTTTCATTTTATAAGACAGATTTTCAGTTTGTGGGACACGCGTTGGATATGGCTGGCAAACATTTTCCGTGAGAAGATTCTGTTTGTAGCCCGTAGTAAAACTTTTTCCAACAGATTACCATAAGAAGTTGCTGCCACAGTGATTTTTCGATAGATCTTTCTGTCACAACTGTTGAACGGTGATAATTTTGGGAGCTGCATCTCTCGGTATTCTAATGGAAACTTTCGACTGATGAGCCCCTCAAAGATCTCACGTATTTGCACAGGAATTCCGTGAGATTAAGAATTTCCATCAAAGAGAGACACACGTTTCCTTCGAAATTTGACAGAAATTCTTCATTTTCTTGAGAATACCATTTGTTTTCTGTGTGATTTGTTTGGGTAAAATACACGGTTTGTATAAAATATTTTGGTAATATAACACTTTAGTACAAAAATTTTTAAATGTAACTCTATAATATATTTTCTTTCAAATATGTTATACTTTAGTACATTCCGTTAGTTTTTATCCATCACCATCAATTTTTAATAATGTAGACGACCTATGTGACGTTTCTTGATAACGTGACTTCATGTTTGAAATATATGGATTGTCACGTGGTATATGATAGGACCCACTATTTCTTTATTCCTTTCTCTCTCTATCTCGGCTCTCTCTCGCTCAGCTCTCTCCCCCTCTCTCTTTCTCTCGCATGCTCTCTCTCTCTCTTGCTCATGCTCTCTTTCTCTCTCTCGCACTCTTTCTTTATCTCTTAACCTAGATTCAATTAAATTTTTTTTTACCATCTAATAACATATAATTTTTCTAATTGTCTTTTATTTATGATTTTTTTACAAAATGATAATAATATAACATAATAGTATAATAAAGGATAATGGAAAAGTAATTCGATCTCAAGATTGATATTAAAAAAATTTATAATAAAAAATTAATTTAAAAGAAGCTAAAATTTAGTAATAAGATAGTAAAATTAATATTAAATATTTTATTGATCTCTCTTGTGTTAAAATTTTGTAACAATTAATTGAACTTTCTCATTTTTCTTTTCTCATCTAATTTTAATTCTCCCCAAATCGTGAAACCCCCATATAAAAATCGAGAAAGAGAGAGAGAGCGTACGAGCAAGAGAGAGCCGAGAGAGATAGAGATAGAGAGAGAGAGAGGTGTGGAGAGAGATAAAGATAGAGAGAGGTGTGGAGAGAGAAAGTAAGAAAGAAATAGTGAGTCCAACCATATGTCACATGGTAATTAATATATTTGAAATATGAAGTCACATTATCAAGGAGTGCCACGTAAGCCGTCAACATCATCAGAAATTGACGGCGTTAATAAAAAAACTAACGAAATGTACTAAAATGTAGTATATTTGAAAAAATATATATCGCGGAGTTAAATTTTAAAAATTTTGTACAAAAGTGTTATATTAACAAAGTGTTTTGTACTAATTGTGTAATTTACCTGATTTTTTCATCATAATTTGGAGAATTTCTGGTAATGCCTAGCCAGCGCTTGCCAGAAGATGCAGCAGTGTCCGGATGTCGATCCGGAAGGCAAGGTCTCCGTCGAGGGGGTTGGAGGGCGTGTTTGAACTTGAAGAATGAGTAATCATCTACGAACTTCGAGAGCCACTCTAGGCCTACCGCGTCATTGCTCTGCACCCACTGAGAAATTCACTGGAAGCATCTTCACTCACATTTCAAGCTAATGCAGTTTTCGAATCAAGTTCTTCGTACATTCAAACGAGAATTTCGAGTTAATAAGGCTGAACGGATCCTCAAGCTTAGGCAAATCTTGCTTCGAAATCAAGAAACAGAAGCAAGCGTCACTGAATATTGGTGGAGTCATATCATATGCCTACAGGCAAAAACCGAGGTGGAGGAGGAGGAGGAATGGGACGGGATGACTTGGAGGGCGTTGCAGCTATCGAAAAAGATGTGGCTAAGATTACGCTTTCTGATGAGCAACGGCTAAAGTTACCCTGCAGCTTCGCCGCCTCAGTCGCTATATAATGAGAGCCTCGAGACGAGCCCTGCTCATCTCCCAACTGAAGCCACGGATCCTGTCTATTCTCAAAACCTATCCGCAATTTCATACCGGAAATATATAAAAGAAAGATGTTGTAAATCACCTCGAAATTTATGTTAAATTTCGAAATTTTTTGTATTATCATATAGTTTTGTTAGTTGTATTAGATGTCACGTGACATATAATTTTTTTTCCACAATGTCACGAAATCTAACTCCATTACATCATCCTATCAACTGCAGACTCCACAAGCGGACGTGGCATTTTTTTTTGCATATGTGGACCCAATTAAAATATTCACACGGTAAATTACACTGACCAAAACATATAATATAATACACGTGAGAGAGTTATCACTTATATTACTGATCAGTACGATTAACCGTATAAATTTTTTAATTGAGACCACATGAGCAAAAAAAAATGTCATATCAACATGCAAAAATAGCGGTTGAGGGAATAATATAACGGAGTTATATTTCACAGCATTATAAGAATAAATTATATACTATATAATATTTGAGGCAATTAACAAATTATGTAATAATAAGAAAAATTTTGAAATTCAGCATTTTTTAGATGATTTTACCAAGAAAGATGTCTCAACACACTATTTACCAAATTTATTTTGGATTAATATCTTATTCAAACAAAAACTTCACCGTTTTATTCCTAATTTAACACAAAATTTTTTTGGTATATCCCAAAATGATACAAACTTTGCACCATCCATTGTGTTTAGCACGCCATCAAAATTTTCATTAAAATGTTAGACATGGTATCTTAAAACCGATGGCATGACTAATGGCCGATCACATGCTTATAGATTTCATGGCTTTGGGCAGCGAATTCACAAAGTTGCCCATCCATTTTTCACCGTTTACCTTCAAAACTTAAGGGCTCTTTGGAAGTTTCGTCTCACCCTCAAATTTTTGCTCTAAATCCTTTGCTGATTGAATGCCCTAATCGCTGCACCAACAAAATAAAAAAAAAAATTAAAAGCCTTAATTGATCCGGAGGCTCAAATTCCTCTTCTCCTTCTGCAATCTCTATCATTCAACGAAGTAGGAAGTCAAATAGGATTGTTGATCGTCCCTTCTCCACTCACTGTGGTCCCCATTGACAACGAAGCTCTTGCTCATGGTCCCCCATCGACAGCAAAGCACTTTCTTGTGGTCTCTCATTGACCATGAAGCTTTCTCACTTGTGGTCCCCCATTATGTTCTATGATGTCAAAGCTGCAAGTGTGGTCCCCCATCACAGTAAGTTGTCAATTTGTTTATTCATTTAAGATAAGCTGAGCGCATCTAGGCAAGACTTTGACCGGATATCACGGCCCGAGCTACGTTATATCTTATCTGAGTTAGGCATCAGTAGACATGACAAGATTTGGGGTTGGATATCTGAGTAGAGCATTAGCATAGGATTAATTGAGATTATGGGAATGCTAAAATTACAATGATGGTTGAGGTGGGTGTAAAATATGGATGGATACATTTGTATGTGGATAAAAAGTGATGAAGAAAAGGCTTCAGTGGATGTAACCCGTGATTTTGATAGAGAATCTGCAGAAAGTGATGATTTTGCTAATAATAATGCTAATGAAGTTAGTGATGATTTATTTGGGGTCCTATAAACTATTGAAGATGATGTAGCTAACAATAATACAGCCGGTGATGATGCAACAATGAGAAACATAAAAAATCATGAAATGAATTGACGTCGGCACGAGGAATAGCAAGAGGAGGAGGAAGAATATTGTTCTAGTGAGTATGCATGATTATCTGATGAAGCTTTAACACCACATTCAAGTGAAGATGAAGAGGAAATGATAAAGAGGAAGAAGAAGTGTAAGGGCAAGAAATCATATGAGATATAGCTAAGCAAGAGGTTTGAATAAGCTCAAGAATTCAAGGAGGCTATGCAAGATTATGTAATCGAACATGGGAAGGCAATTAAGTAGGGTAGAACTTGGAAGAAAAAAAATGAAGACAAGGTGTCTAGAAAATTGTCCACATAGAATTTATGGCAGTTTGACACGAAGGGATGATGCATTTGAGGTGAAGGGGAATCATAATGAGCTTAAGTGTTTCGGGTTTTCTAGGAATGTGCAAGCAATTCGGATTGGCTTACAAAGCATTGTCTAGAAAGATTTAGAGAGAATCCTAATGGCGATGTGATTAAAATGATGAATGACATTGACAAGAATTTTGCGGTCAGTGTAACAAAATTAGTTTGTTATAGAACAAGTGCAAAAGTTAGGACAATGCTGATTGGGACATTCAATGAGCATTATAACATGCTACCTACATATTTAGCAAAGATGAGGAGGATCAATAGGGAAAGGTTTTTTTTTAATCTATGACCCATCTTGGTGGGGAAGCCATTCTCAATATATTTTACGTCAGTTTTGAAGCTTTAAAACTTGGGTTCTTGACTGGATGTAGATGAGTGGTAAGTCTAGGTGGCTATGTTTTGAAAACAAATGCCGGTGAGCAGTTGTTGAGTGCTGTAAGGATGGATGGAACAATCAAATATTCCCTATTACATGGGGCTGTGGTAGAAGGGGAAAATGAAGACCTTGGAGGTGGTTCTTCTTGAGGCTTGCAAATGACTTTGCCATCGAAGATGGATATGTGTGGGCTATTATCAGTAATCAACAAAAAGGTGATTTCACTTATTTAGAAAAAAGATCTTAATCATTTTCATACGTAATAAAATGCATGAAATTTATGATATGATATTTCTATTTTGTACGGCCTTCAAAATGCAATCTGGGAGTTTTACCTCAAGCTAAGCACAAGAAGAAGACAAATTTATATTTAGAATTGAAGAATTTATTCTGAATGGCTGTCAAAAGCACTATTGAGGCTAATTTTAATGAGTGCATCATTGCTATGAAGTAGATTTCTGTGAAGGCACATTATGACTTTATAGACTTTATAGCGATTGGAGTCGAGAAGTTTTGTAGGTCCAAGATTAGTCTTTTTCCCAAATGTGAAGTGGTCGATAATAACATGTCGGAATACTGTAATAGTTGTAGTTTAAAAGTAAGGACAAAGCATTTGATTGACATGTTAGAGGATATAAGAAGAGATGTAATGAAAAAGATAGTGGATAAGAGAGATAAGGCCTTACTTTATGATGATGTTTTATGCTCAAGAGCTAGGGAGAAAGTGGAGCAGAAGAAGGTGAAAAAGTGGGTTCTGCATGGCAACTTGTAATGGTTATATGAAATTTGAAGTTGTTCACTTCAACAATACCTCTATTGTTCACCTAGTTCTTAAGACTTACGGCTGCAGGGTGTGAGATTTTACTGGCATCCCATGCCCTGATGTTATTGCCTACATACATTGGCTAGGGAGGGACCTTGAAGATTATGTGTATGATATGCTGAAGAGACCAACATATTTGAAGGCTTATGAGTATATGATGGAGCCACTAAATGGTAAAAGGATGTGGGAAAGGGTTAAAGCTAAGCCAAAGGTCCTTCACTTGTCAGAAAACAAGCGGGTAGGCCAGAGAAAAAAAGACAGACGGACATCTCAGAGAAAGAGGAAACTGCCAAGGTACTTCATGAGGACTGGTATAGATATGAAATGCACACCAAGTAATCAATATAGCCACAATAAGAGGACATGTAAAGATAAAGGAAAAGCACCAATAACTAGAATTTCAGATTAGGTAATTGCCTCTAACTTTTTCCTTTCAAATCTATTTATAGGTATGTTATTAAACATACCAATTTGTAAGGCATCCAAGTAGCACCACCACCACTACTTGCACCACAGCAAAAAAAAAAAAAAAGGCAGGCCTACAAAGGCAAAAGAAAAGCACAAATAATTGAAGTTTCAAATCAAGTAATTGCCTCTAACTTTTCCCTTTCAAAACTTGTTATAAATATGTGATTAGACAAACCATTTGTAGGGCAACCGAGTAGTAATAGCACCACTAGCAAGAAGGAGAAGGGCCTACAAAGGCAAAGAAGAAGCGCCAATGCCTGAACCTACATATCAGGTAGAAAAGGGCCAAAATGGTTTGTCCGTTAATTTCATATTCAGTTACAATTATGCGATAAAACTTTTCCATTGCAAGGCAAACAAGCACCGCAACACCAGCAACAACCAACCGGAGGAAGACCACAAGTACCACAGCACCAACAACAACCAACAGGAGGAAGGCCACCCAGACTATCTGTAAAAACCATCTACACATAGACTCTGTGTCTCTTTGAATGTTTTGTTTATGTTTCACGCTTGTACCATGATAAAAGAAAGGGCCAAAGCATAACATATGAAGCAATTGTTGCTAAAGAAAGAGGCCAAGTTGCTTAAGGATATGGACTGCACAAAGTTTCAGCCTTTTTTTTTTGTTAGAAAGTGATGAAATTTGCATGTAAATGAGATATTAACCCATTTATTTTTCATATGAATGGAAGTGCCCCTAGTTATCTATTCAATGTACATATCCGCAATTTCCGTACGCATGGATGACTGACCCGCGCTTTTTCCACGATCGACAGAACAAATGAACTGTCGTCGTCGTCGTCGTCGTTGTTGTTGTCAGGGAGGAAGGAAATGGCCAAGAGGTCGTCAGTAGGGGATGGTACGCGCTCCTCTTTAATACAAACCACAGGGCCGGCCACATGCGTTGCACTTCAGGGGCCGCTCGGCTAATGTGGGCCGTGGGTCCATCTCGCCGATGGGCACATGGAGTTAAAGTGGTCGGCAGTGGAGACATACTCCCGCGGTGGGAGATGGGTAAATACTCGGTCTATATCTTTTGACCTCTCGATTAGCCTCGACCTTTATGTTGTTGACTTGCACGAGTCAGACCTAGCAGTCTCATAATTTGGCAGACAGTGAGTGAGGGTGAGTTCAAGTTACCGGTCTTAAAATTTGTCTCAGGGCTCATAACTTGCATTCAAAATTTTGAATTAGGCGACAACATATATGACCTATACGGTCCGAGAGGTCCGAAGGTCGAAATGCCTAGCTAGACTACCCATATATGCTGACTCGGCCTGTAGCTCACTTTTGACAATCCGATCACTCACTACCAAATGTAGATAATTGAGGAACACGTGGCATGCCCCCTTCGCGGGTTGGTGGGTGGAAGTAATGGGCCATATCATTTAGCGGATTTATCCTCGTTCAATAGGGTGATGTCGTTAGCCTTCTCGTTGAATGGTTTTCTGAATTTAGTTTGCTATGATTGGGGGGGAATTCTTGCACCCATTGCTTCTTTCGTTTTCAGCCCAGACGCCTGACCAGTTCAGTTAATGGTTGGAATAGCCCCTCACTGCGGGACTACCACTTTTGAAGGATGATCTGTTGTGTATTTGCGGAGTTGCCTTGTCCCCTTCACATCAATCCTCCCGGCCTCTTATAAAATTGGACTGATTGACACTGTTTCTTATTTGTTCTCGGAGAAATTTTAGTAGGGATGAAGCTAAGAATGTGTTTCGAGAGCACGGTTTGATCTTAATTTTACTACACGAGACGATTAATTCAGTGTTCCGGGTGTTGTTGATTGTGAACAAACCAGGGATAGGCAGGAACCATTGTCGTGCTATATGAGACTTGACTGGCACCTGATTTTCTTATTCTCAAACTCCCTTGGACTCATGGAAACGAATGCAAAAGGCATTGGAGCTGTAACATATGTAAGGAAGAACGTTAGGGTCGTGTCCACAGCAGTTCCTAGCAAAGACTTGAACCATTTCATTGGTGTGGCAACTGACTGTCTCGGTGCTTTTACTGAAGAAGGAGGAGAATAAGAAGAAGAACTCGGCTCGTAGGTTTAGGTTACGGTGTGTTATCTGATTTCATAAAAGCTTGAGCCGGCACAGTGCCCTTTGGAGCTCATAGAATTTGCTCATTTAACACTCATTTGAAGTTGCTCACATCACTCATTGTGTTAATAAAAGAAGTGGAAAAGAATGCATGTTATATATATATATATATATATATATATTATATGTAAAAGATGTATGTTTTCTGATTTTCTCCTCTCTCTCTCTCTCTCTCTCTCTCTCTCTCTCTCTCTCTCTCTCTCTCTCTCTTTCCATCAAGCATATGTAGCTTTTTCCGAGGCAAAGGAAAATGTTGCCTCCTGCGGTGTCACCTCTCACCACTCTCTATATGAATTGTGTGTGTGCATAGATAGAGTACAGATCAACTTTACTTGTTTCTCAAATCAGGATCACATGAGAGGTTCAGAGTATCATCATATGCAGTGTAGAAGGATGGGATCATAAGCCATGCATGAGAGATAGGGGTTAGTCCACTCGCGTGTCATGTGCCTCCCAGAGATATCGATGATTGTGATTTTGGTTGGCAGCAGCTGCTCCATTAACATCAGATCGTGATCTACACTATCACCAGAAAAACAAAAGCAAAACAAAATCAGAATCTGATCTAACCAATGAACGCATGCACACACACGTTTGGGGCATATCATGTGAGAACGGCCAAGAGCATATCGAGCTGTAAAAGCTGCAACAGAAAGGAGATATATCGAACATGGTGACGGTCACGATAAGAACATATATGCGCGGGTGTTCTGACCGAAGGAAGCTAGGGCTAATATTCACTTTGATTGTGCCTTGTCAGGCCTCACGAAGACAGACATATTCCTGAATTAAACAGCCATATGTGAATGCTGAGATCGATCTAGAAAGTGATTAGGTATCATGATGTGCATCGGATGTTATCGAAGAATCTTTCGATCCAAACCTCATGCTCCGAGGCAATTCAGGCTCCCATCTGTGATGAGTAAGTAGAACGGGACTGCGCTCTCAATGCTGTCCAATTCCAACCCCTCAAAATTTGTGGGGGGAAAAAAAAGGGAAACCAATCAAGATAGATATTATTCTTGAACGAAAGGATTGGAGAGACAGAATGAATGCCTTTTCTGTGCCAACTCAGAGGTCCCCATGCCGTCGGAGGGCTCCTGTGATTGGGTTTGTTGGCAAAATGGCCAGAGCAGAGAAACTGTACGTGGAAGACCCCGTGAATTTTTGTGTACTTTTCGTGACAATACAATTCCCCGGTTAGAGCGCCGTGGTTCGACAGTGCATATAAAAAGTACATAATAATTTATTCATTTTCACACCCCAAATTACACACAACAGATATTTTGTGTCCTCATTATCTCTGCGTGTGTGTGTGTGTGCGAAAGTGCTGTATATTGACTTCTCTGTGAATGGACCGAAAACAACCCCCGCTTGTCTTCTTCCCTTCCATTCACGACACCCACCACTCAACGCTTGGTCCCTCTCTCTCCTTCGTCATCACTGATCTTCCCCTCAGTGTGAAACTAAAGATGATTTCACACACTTGGAAATTAACTCCCCAACCCAGATTACGTTCGTTGATGGCTACGTCAGCCAGTGCCATCTCTGGTGCTGTTTAAATGTAAAATGCCACGGAAGAAGAGTGACGGGGTGGTGGTTAAGTTGAGGCGGTTTGACGTTTCGCTGTGAATGAAGAAAGTGATGTGATCCAGAGAGTTTTGACCTCACAAAAATAGGTGCCGTTTGAGTTTGGATTGATGGTTTTTGAGTGCCAAGTGATATGCACACTAAAGCAATATATTGCTGGAGCATATAATCCTATATTTCAGGCCGATAAATTTCTAATAATAAGACAGCTTTGTACCATTTTAATATTTCGTGTCTATTTCCAGGAGACAAACTACGCCCCCCCCCCACCCCC